>JAODAH020031183.1:0-69989 GCA_027574865.2 Coproporus ventriculus | reverse complement strand
TCGTGATAGGAAACTGGCGTAAATTTCATACGGGAAATTGAATTGCCAACAGATTAAATTAAATTTGTTGCTCATTTTTACGCAATAATACATAAAGGTACATAAAATTTTACTAGATCATCACGCTACATTTATATGTTATAATCAGGATTATAACATCTGTTACGAAATTTTTAAAATAAGAATTTTCTTTCTGCTTAAATTTTCCTTCTCTATTGTTTCTACTAATAAGTTAATAGCAAAATTAGTTGAGTTCATCTTATCGACAATAATCTCCGTTTTATCTTTAAACAGGCGATTCTAGTGTCTTCGCCCTCATCTTTGTGCATATTATTGTCAAACTGAAGTTTGGTTACAAACGGGGAATGAAAATGAAATAAGGAATATAATTGGAAATTAGAAATAAAAATAATTTATATTTATTTAAAAGATATATTTCAAATAATTTCTTAACACTTACATAAAAATATTTACGATATAACATTTCATGTAATCGTATCACTTAAACTTATTGCAACGGAAGGTGAATATGTAATACAAACTTGAAAATGTACGGGGACTACTCTTCCAAGCGAACTCCAGCTGCATTGCTTTCAAATCGAAAAGAAGATTTACTATCGTTGAAGAATCTCTGCGGATGAAAGTGTTCAACGCTTGTTGATCGTTATATCGACAACTCAACGTAAAGAAACTACATCACTTTGATTTAGCACAAAACATTCACTATAACAAACACTATTAACACTTTTCAATTAAACATTTTATTCAGTAATGATCACTGGAGAAATGTCTTAATGTCGTACGAGCACATCTAAAAGCGTAACATTCGCATTAGTGTTATTTTATCCGTTTCCCAAACCACAAGTACAAAAAAATATTTTAATACAATAAATTATTTTCTGTAAACATTTATTATTTTTTTAAATACACATAATTCGATTACAAAAACTCCAAAACTAAAAATCCATCCGATTAAAAGAATCCAAAAAATACTTTCCAAATCACCCGTTTTAAGCACAATCGCATTATGATTGGTTGGATACATAACAAAAAAATCATTCATTTTCCCAATATTCCGATCCAATTTAATCGATTTTGAAAACCAATATTTAATCAAACCAAATTCTATAAATCTCATTATATTCTTATCAAAAAATAATTTAAAAGGAGAATTTTTTTTTAAAACAAATACAATTTGCATAACATCATAACAATCTTGTAAAGCCATAATTCCATTTGTATCACTCATATAATCAGGAATAGTTACAAATTTATTATAAACAACCGCATCATGAATATATTTAGTTTGATCAGTTTTGGTTTTATCAACAATATCAGCAACTGGAATTAAATTAAATTTCGGGTTTAAGAAATTTGCTAATTTTTTTAAACCAAAAATTTCAAGAGCTTCCAAATTTACTTCTAAAACATCATCGAGAGTGATAATCGGTTTTGTGTATCTTGGAAGTGCTAACAATTTTGTAATTCTGGCTGAGAAACATGTATTCACCAAAAGAATTGTTAAACCCCAAAAAATTACAATCAATTTATTTGTTTTTAATTTAGAAGGAACCCCAATCACCATTTTAGAAAGGATTATTAAATTATTTATAAATTTCGAATCGTTTGAAATTAATTTCATAATTCCAGCTGTGAATAAAATAACTAGGAAAATTATAATATAAAATAAAGGGGGGAATATTTTTAGAAAAAAATTTCTTAAAGGTAAAGGAGTAGGTTTCGGAACCAAAAAAGTAGAACAAGCTTCTAAAAATGGGAACGATGTATCAAATTCTTCCATAGAAGTGACTTGCAAATAATGCGCTGAAATACAAACATCACTTAAATTTTCTTTTAATTCTTTTTTAATTTCATTCCAACTGTATAGATCGAAAATATGAAATATTTTCGGAATATTTTTTAATAATTCATTTATAATATCGAGTTCAAATCCGCCATATAATCCTTTGTTTTTATTATAATAAATATGTGGGGGGAAATGAAATAAAGAAATCCGAAAATTTTCATTGTCATATTTCGGTTCCCATTTATTCCAATCAAAATTTTTATTAAAACTTTCCAAACGATTTGTTGTGTTATCAATCAAAGAAATTATAATGGATTTTTTTAAATCCACTACTAAAATCCTTACCGCTTCTAAATTTCCCATATTTTTCAAAAAATATTCTTCAAATTGAATTAATTGATTTTTTAAAATTATAATTGTTGTATATGAAAATAAATTAATTTCTCCAAATTCATCCCCTAAAATTAAACCATTTGGTTTACATAAATCCTTTTTCACAATTCCAAATTGACTTAATAAAATGACAGGTACATCAAAATGAAAAATTGGAATTTCAATTTGAATTAAAAATTTTAATCTTGTAATTATTAAAGTTTTCATTTGAATTTTTCCAACGATTTGAATGCAATGATTGTACTCAAATAATTTTTCGATGCTAATGAAAGTGTAATTACTATTGGTTATTATAAAATTGAATAAAAATGCTAAAACAAATAACTTGAACACCATTTTTGCTTTGAATGATAAATTTTAATTGTATTATTACTTTTATAGCTTAGTGGAATAAGTACATTTTTTATATGTTTACGCAAATATTTTATCAAGACTTCTATCAAAAACATTTTATTTACAAATTGTAAAAAAGAAATTATTATTAAATGATATAAATCTAAAAATGTAAAAAAGGAAATATAAAACGGAAGGTTTTATTACGTATTATCTTCCTATTTCTATTAACAAAATTAGAGATTTGAATGAATAGTTTGGAAATTTTCAGTCTCTTTCTAATACATTCGATCTACTATTGTTTCATTTTCTTCTAACTTGAAAATTCCAATAATTACATCTTTGTTCAAATAATTAAACTCTTAATCATTTCATCTTTCTCCCATTTATTATAAACCAAGAAATAAGGAAAATTTCATGATTTTTTTTTTTTTTTAATTGAACAAAAATACCAAATATCATTTTTTTTGTTGGTATTAGTTTAATCATCAGTGAGTATAATTTTGATAAAACAAAATAAAATTTTTTTATCATTTATTATAAGAACAAAACATACATGAAATGAATTTATGGAGGAGTAGTTATGGAAGCCATCTTCGATCACGTTCTGTAGGAAGATAAGGCAATTCAAATTCTTCTGAACTGATAGGTGATACTGGATTAATATACAACGAACTAGAAAAAATAAAAATAAAAAATACATTTTCTAACTTAGATTATAATAAAGAAATGACAACTATTTCTGTAAGAAAAGTTAACATTAATCATTAGTGGAGTTTTAGTTAATTAATCCAACTAACTCAAATTTATAATTTAGTAAATGAGATCGATATTGTTAGGAATTTTTCCAAAATTAATTTAGTTATAAAATATTTAATTTTCTATATATATTAATTAAATAAAAAAAATCTCTACACTTATAGGATTATAATACATCAATATAAATAAATAAGTCCTAACCAAACAAAATTTTATTTGCAAATAATCCATAATATTACATTAATACAAATAAACTAAACACTTTTCAATTCAACTGAAAATTACATAATAAATATTGCAATTAAATTGCTATCATGCCCGAAATAATATCACAACATTTATAAATAACACAATCAACTTAGGAAAGTATGCAAAAAAAATGCAAGTTTCAAGTTGTAATACTAAAAATAATACTTTTTGTAAATTAGACTAGCAAATAAATAACATTTTGATGTGGAATGTCATCTTGTGAATGATTTTGGACAAATTCCCGATAGCTAACTTCACGACGGACGACTAGATTCTTCAATATTAACAACACGATAAGACGATAAACGCAATAATCAATTTTCCGACAGGCTGCCATCGCAAAAGTTGGCTGTCGGAAATACGATCCAAACCATCTTTACCACATTTTCATGAATACTAATTTGTACAAAAAAGTTATTCAAACAAACTTGAAGAAAATTAACAAAAATAAGTAAATTATGCCTGGAACTAACCTAAACACTAAATGACTAAAGCATCCGTAATATTTTTATATATTAAGTATCTTTGGAGTATTCCGATCATCAAAAAAAAAAATCATTTCGCACATTTTCATCTACTAAATTTTAGCTATTATTAATTATTATTATAAGCTACTTAATGAAAATATATAATTTTTTTTAGTAATGTGCGGATAGCGTAAATGTAACTGTGCGAAATTGACGATCGTATCAAAAGCACTGACTGATTATAAATTATTTTAGTTAATAGACAGATTTTGCAGACTTTGGGACTTGTTTTATTCTGCAAGAAAAGAATTATAAAGTTAAGTAAATGATTGATGAGATTAATTCGTGTGTGTGCGCCTTTACAGAAGCAGAATTGAATGGTTTTGATTTTTTTATTTGTAGATATAAATCTTCTATCCTTTATATGTTTTCTTTCGTGTAAAGGCACAATAAAATTTTTTGGATGATAATGATGTTTACTTACCTATTATAACTATTTACTTCAACGGTGTTTCTAGCCGCCTTGTTGTATCGTCCCTCCAATTCCGATTTGGAAATGCCTCGCGCTGAAAATCCATGAGGTGCCATTTTAATTACTATCCTATTATTATCCATATCTTGTTTGATTACATTTTTCACAGCTGCTTTGACTTGTGGACATACAGTAGGCCTTGAATATTCCTGCGTTGTACGTAACGGCAAATCTAACTTGAGATCTAATACATTCTCACCCTACAAAAACAAATAATCTCGTTGAATACCTTAAATCTAGAAAAGTTTGTTAAGTTCTGTTAATGCTCAAAATGGTGTGTGCGCCGGGCACATAAAGCTTCATTCTACATTGTACTTGCGATTAAAGCTCAAATATGTGTATTTGACTAATACTTACTCTATATCTTATCCCAGTACTAGGAATAGCATGGGTAATTGTATATTCCGAAATAGGGCGCCTGTAATCATGAGCCATAGGTCTATCAGAAGGATTAAATTTCCTCTTCTCCTTTTTAAGCTCCCAATTATCAGTATCCTCATTAAATTGAGCTAAATTAATTAATTTAACGCGTTCTTCTGATGGCACAAAATTTTCTAATATTAAAAAAGTTTGACGTAAATGCCTAAAAGAGAAAAACAACAAAAATTCCTTGTCGTGTTAAGATTTTTAGAAAAATTATTAAACATACATAGAAGCATCATCATTGGCTTCAGCTAATTCCTGACGTTCTTTAAGATAATTTTCATGGTTATCCTTAATCTCTTGTTTGATCGATTGCAGTTTTGTGTGTAAACGTTTTAATTTCTCACGTTTGAAATCAACTTCTTGTTGTAAAGTAGCAAAAACTTGTTTCAATTCCATACATGATTCTTCTTCCAATTCCAGACGCTGCTGCATTTCTATTTCTCTTTTCTAAACGAAAATACAAACATCACTTTTAATTTCACACGCAAAAATTTAATAAAAAAAAAATAATAAAGGACAAAAACAATAAATGGGAAAAGTAGGTTTGAATTAGGGGCACTGTGAAGAAAGGCCCTTGCATTTCTAATGGATTTCCTTGGAAATTAGCTTACCTTTCGTGCAGCAATTTCAGCCTTTTGTTTTTCTAATTGGATCTCATTTTCATTAACGCTATCCACTATATTTTTACCACCATGTACCATTTGCTTTTCAAGTGATCTGAGCTTCTTACTTAGTTCATCTACTTCCATTTTGCTTTCTTCTATCCTCTTCTCCCTCTCTTGTTTCTGTTTTTCTGTCTCCTCTTCGCTTTCATTACCATCCTCCACAACAATATCTTCATCGTTAAGTTCAATTTCATCAGGATTGAATTGTCCGTTACTCTTTGCCATAATTAATTCTTTCAATCTCTCTATTTCTAATTGTAAACCTAATAATTTTGCGTCTTTGCAGTCTTCATTCTTCACAGGTTGGTTCTTTATTGATTTCGCTCGATAAGCATAACGAAGAGTGATTATTGTTTCATCGTAGTTCATACTAGCTGGACCTACATTTGCAATCATTAACGTTTTACTGTTGCCACCTAAAGAATCTTGGAGTAATCTGGTAAGTTTCGAATCGCGGTATGGAATGTGGGAAGAATTTTCAGCCAATGCATAAATTACGTTACCTATGAATTGATTGAAATTGAATTAAATTAAATAAAAATCATAAATTATTCTTAGTACCTAAAGCAGATAAAGATTTATTAATCTTAGTAGCCTCCTTAAGCCTATTACCCGAAGCGCCAGTCTTTGATTGCCTCTCGCTTCCAGCCAGATCGACTAGATTCAATTTTCCAACACGAATAGTTTTAGTATCGGTACGTGCCATTTCAATCGAAATTTGAAAAATGGCATGAGATCTAGAACTATGTTCGTTCATATTAGTGGCACCCGTTGTCCTATTATGATTCCCTATCTTCATAGCTCTAATCATGTCATCGGCGCTCTGACATGTTTGCGAGTGTAAATGTGAAACGAAAACCCCTTGATCGGAATTTTCACGTAATTCTAATGGTTTAGGATTTTTTAATTTAATGAGATCTCGAATTTCCTCCATGTATATTTCAAGGTACCTAACGCTGACTAAAAATTCGGTGTTGGTTGTACGGTTTATGTGAGACCAAATCTGATCGAAGGCTCTGGGAATGATTCCTTTTGAGTCTTCATCGTCGCCACCTTCCATAGTGAAAGTTTTTCCGGTACCAGTTTGACCATAAGCGAATACACAACCGTTGTATCCCTCAAGAACTGACGCAACCAAAGGCCGTATCGTTTCATCGTACAAGCTTTGCTGTGTTGAACTGAAGAAAATATTAAATAAATAAATATTTTCAATTTTATTATATTTTTTACTAATTCATAAATTTAATTTGTAAAGGATATTATTGTTTACATATATTTTATTTGATTTATTATTCTTTTGTGTGCTTTAACAACTTCATATGATGCGCGACGTATTTAATTTTCGCAAAGTCATAAAGATTTTATATTCTAATATACATATTAAATATTTATTCATTCTTTCAGAAAAAAATAGGTATTCATTTAAAATTCAAATATCATTGCCATCAAACACATTTCGAAAAGAAAAATAAATATTCAATTATTTATATATTTATCGCGGACCTTTTTAAACATGTGTGTAGGTATATTAAAATGTTTCGCAATATTTATTGACCTCAGAATCTGTGAAATTTCTAAAACTTCATTTACACACATATTGCAGTCTAAATAAATGTAATAACAATGTTAAAATTAGAAATGACCATAGAATGCAAATTATTCATATATAGCGTTCGTGTTATCTGATGAAAATTAGGTCAGCGAAATTAATTATAACAATTGTTCTAAAATTATTTTAAATCAACAATTTCACTATCAATCAAGTGATTTAATCATATTGATAAGAATATAAAGTTTATTAACTTAAAAATATGTTACTGGGTAGGTAATACAGATAACAATCATAATAAAAGTTTACCTATTTTCTGAAAATTAGTAGAACGGGGTTATTTTCTTGGAACTATATATAGTTGGCATATAAATTTTTCTAATGAATTCATTATTGATTATCTATAACCATTTACACTATGTAAGGGTGAAAACTTGACCTTGATTATATTTAACTATAACCCTCTGAAAACGGAACCCCCTCTTCTAGAGAGATTGTTAATTATTTCAATGGCCATCTTAAATCAACAAAATATTTTGGTACATTAAACAGCTATTCCTACTACAAAGTCATAAACAAGAACGAATCGCTGAAGTTAAATGGAACTGGGTACAAACAAATTAACACATGCAGACCAAGAAGAAATAAACGAAGAATTTAAAAACCACTTGAAGATATTAAAAAGGTCACTAGAAGTAAATGACATCATCATCGAAAGAAAAACAGTTACGGAACAATTTAAAGAAGGCCTCAAGCGTTTTAAATGTAAATAACAAACCTATTTAAAACGTTTACAATCATTTTTATTTATTCATCATCATCTTAGAAAATTGCATTACAATCACAGATGATAATAATCCCATTTAAATTATTAAATAACAGTTTTTTGTAATAAAAAAATAAAAGGTAACTGCTACATTAATTGTTCCATTACTAGTTCATCCAACCATACAAAATAAAAACAATTCAATTGTATTATTTGCTTTAAATAAACAATTTTTTATTAGCACAATTTATTTTTAAAATATATTCATTTCAATTTGTTCCGTTCATAATTAGTTGAAGGTTTCATAATTCCTAGTAAATTGGCATATTACACCACATGTTTTCGAAAGTCAATGCCGCTTTACCAAAAATGGATATTATTATGAATAATGCTTTCAGAAAACAATAACAAAATGCAATTGACCCATTTTATATCACACAAAAATGCATTTAAATTAATTAAATCTGAGTCATAATCAAGGTGAGTTATATCACCATTTAGATTCAAAACGATGTATATATCTATAATGTTAATTAACCGAAAATTAAACTTTTGTTCTTACCATGAATCATAAACACCATCGTAAGTGAATACTTTATTAGTTTCATTTTCACTTTTCGCTTTGGGGTTTTCTACTTCGATAACACCACGAGACGGGTACACAAAAACCACCGAGGAACAATCCGCAGCTTCTTCTTTCTCATTTAAAGGCCGACATCTTACTATCACCTGAACTGATTCGTTATTCACAGATCGACTAGATTTCTAAAAATTAAAAATAAAAAGAACATCAATAATTCGGTTAATAATTAAAATTATAAAATCGCTTACTAGTTCATACATGGGGGACGATTTATATATTCAAATTGGTACAGATGGTGATTTAAATAATAAATTCGCGCGCGCGTTGAGAATATTAACATTTACAATTAAAGTGGGATGTATGTGAAAGTTAAATAGGAAATGGGGGGATATGTGTGTAGTATTGAGTAATTCCTCACCAAAGCAGCATGTCCATTAATTTCAGTATCCGAATCCATTCTGATTATATTTTGATGTTAGATCTATCACAACATAATGCCGCGTGGTTAAATCAGCTTACAATTACAACAACACCCAGAAGAACTCACACATTTGTTTGGACTTATTGATTTATTAGTGTTGCCGCTCGCACAAATGTCAATTTCAAATTGGAGACGGAATTGAGACTTCTAGCGCCATCTAACAATACCAGCTGGTAACTATGAGTTATTTGGGTTGCATACCTTACTATATGATAATGATAATTTATCAGTGAATTAATAGTCCGGATGCCATTTAAATTCGTATTATTTCCTATCAATATTAAATCTGTTGTTGACATGAAGGGAAAGTTGGATTTGATTTATATTTAGGACCTCAATAATTATCTGCGATTAATAAATCTTTTTGTTTTCATTTTATTTTTGAGAAAATTCTGAATTTATTGGTTGAAAAATTTCATTACGACCCCATGGATCATTTTAAATAATTTAAGGGATGGCTGTCATACATGCATGCAGTTTCGTTCCCTATAAATCCAACTTGTCACCTGATATTTTCATTGCTGCATTTCAGATTTGTAAAGGAATGCGCGCTCACTTCCTAAATAATAATATCTAAAATGCGCTTCTTACAATTTCAACAAGTTCTGTCATTTCTTCTAAATTAAACATGCAATACGGAAGAAGAAAAGTAATATCAGTTGCACATAATATGAAATGTTTAAAAAAAACATATTTTTATTAAAAATGATAGTAATAATATATCATGAATGGGTCTAGAGAAAAATGAATTTTAAAAATAGTTTTATTCAATTTAAAACAGAAATAACTTTTAACTTTGAATTTTTGGAGGTGTTGAGAGGAAAACTGTCATGCGTTTTCCTTCTTTTAATAAATAAATAATTAATTAAATATTAATTTAATTCTTATTTATTTTAGTGTAAGATTGGTGGCCTATCTTACCCGACCCACAGCCACCTAGATGATTTTTTGGACATCTATTTCGATAACAAACGTTATATGAAGTTTCTTGTGGATGGACAATTCAAATTAGCATCAGCAAACAATATCGTTTCATGAAGTTAATTCCTGGTAATTCTAATTAAAAGTTTGTACGTATTATTCCAACATCGTTTTCTGTAGGAATTGTGGTTATTTCATATTTACACGAAAAACTTTTTGTTATAAACTTATAATCCTTTAATTGCAATGTTGTCTGGAATCAGAATAATTTAAATTTTCATTAATTGTGTGTGTGTGAGGGGTAGAGGAGGTGCACGGTCATCCCTAGTTAATTTTCGATTTGTTTGTATTGTTTTTCTAAATTACCTCCTCATAAATCATCACCGGGATAAATAAAACCCGACACCGTTATCAAGTATTATGGATCACGCTTTAAAGTTAATAAAACAGAAGTCTCTGGCGTTAACAAGTGGCCATCCTACCACCTCCACCCATTAAATTCTCGACCCATATTTGAAAGGGGATGAAAGCTATCATTCACATACACAAAGAAGAAAAGTTACAAGCGTTTTGCTGTAAAATTTCCCAGAGTGTTGCATTCAATTAAGTGATTGATCTGTTTGCACCTTTTATTTCTTTGCTATACGAATAAAATCGGAAGGGATTAAATAGTAAACGCATTTTGCTGCAAAAACTAATTAAATAAAAATCTTCAAATTGGATTATTTTTATTTAATTTCATTGATTCTTTTAAATGTGGAATCGGATCATAAGGAAATTTGATCTTCATTGTGTTTCATAAAAATTTGATTCCGTCTTTTTTTTTTAATTTTAATAAATATCAAATTGCACAATTACTAAAGGAATTTTGTATGCAATGAAAAGTAACATAAATTATAAAAAGTTTCGTTGCAATTATTTTTCCCCACGTGATTTTTATATTTTTATTTAATTTTTAAAAGTCTCAAAAAGTATTTCCATTGAATATGATCATTAAAACTTAATGTAACATATGTGGACAATGCTTTTTCATATTAAACTTTTCAAGATGGCACCTGTAATCGGAGGGATAAATACAATTCTAAGAAAGAATATTGCGCACAATGAACTTTAACATATAAAGAGATGATACAACATTTAGATGAAATGAAATGGATCATTTTATAATCACCCATTTAATAATTATCATCCTACCTACTTTTATGTGTCCAAAATGCCTCAATATCCCATCAATCCGCCATGACTTTTCTCGAAGATAATACCAACCAATAAAAATAAAAAATTAACAAATCTAAAATAAAGAAGAAAAATTAATTGATTCTAAATTTTTAATTAAATTCGCTTTCTACGAATTAAATTATCTTTTTTTAATGTACCCACATTCTTTTTAAATCGATTTGTTGATTATATTTTTTTTTTTTTTTGTATTGTTAAAGCGCGCAATTCAAAGCGAATGATGTTATCACTGATAAATCAGATGGAAACAGGTAATAATATCGAGCTGTTATTATATTATTGTGTACTTTGAGTGGTTTCAATTGAGGGAGAGGAACATTCCTGAAAAATACAAACGATTTCACCTTCAAACGGTACGTAACACAACAAAAAAAAAATTCTTGTTACTTTTTCTTTTTTTAATAAAAAATTATTTTAAAACCTCATTTTCTTATCATTATCGTTTTATTTACTATCCATATGAATTAGGAAGAAAAAGGTAAAGATAGAAAAGTGGAAAATATTGGAAAAAGAAAGAATATAAATGCAGAAAAAAAAACAATTTAAAACATTTATTTTTTGTAAATTTCTTATTCATGAACGCACAGCCTTTCCATATTTGATTAATTTGTACACAATTAAATCCCTTTTACTCCTCCCTTCTTGATTAATTTAAATATTTCAATTAAACGTCTCGAGTAAGTTCTTTCATTTTAATATTAAAAAAAAAATGATAAAACAACTTTTTCCCTAGAAATCTTCTTTTTTGTATTAAACTTTAATAAAAATCAAAGTCTCTTCTATTTGCAATAAAATTGAAAAGGACTGTTCTATGCAAATATAATTCGTTTCCAATTGATCATAGTTTTATTGCAGTTTATAAGAAGAATACTTTTTTCTTTATTTTCCAAAGCTTTATTTAATTTTCAGTGGAGGAAATAATTTTAAATTCATCAAATAAATATTAATCTGATTTAATTCGGATTTAACAATGTCAATGAAAAATAAATTTCAACTTGACAATTTGTTTTATAATTATTACATTTTAGTTGGATCAATATTTTAATTTACTCTTATCTCTTGTTGTAATAATGAGTTTTTAAAATAATGTTATTTTCATGTTTGCACATTATTAACTGATAAAAGATAATAATGGGATCTGAATGATTTTTTAATATGAATTTGTTAATTATTTTTCTTAGAGACATTGAAATTTTGTTTGTATGCGGTCAATTTAGATATTTTATTTTTCGTTTTAAGCTCCTATCTTCATCTTGTAAATCATACATATCAAATAAACGTGAGAAATCCACTAAATTTCTTTTTTTTTTGTATTTTAAACCTAAAAATCTGAACACTCATTAGAGTAATTTTTGTATGATTTATAGGCAATCCAATATACACACGGCAGCCATTTTCTTTTTAATTCTGCATTTATTTACATGAGTTAATTCTAAAATTAAATTTCATGAAACTTAAACTGAAATGAATGTAATAATTCAGAGGTTTATAAATTAAAAATTATTACTTTTTTAATAATTTTTTTTGACACAACCTCTTTTTTAAAATGGCGTCCATGGCATTACCAAAACGAACTTGAAAATAGAGTAAATAACTAAGGTGGTATAATATTCCTTTTCAACTCCTTCGTTCTGGTGACATTTTAAATTCAAATAGTTACAGGATTCATCATCAAAAATTTTCCTACAATTTATTTATTTATTCATAATTTTCGTCTCGCAATGAGTGGAAGTGAGATGTAATGATAGTGGATTGTATGTGTTAGAAAGAGATTGAATAATAGAATTATTGATATTTTTCAGTAATAATTTTATACAATTTTCTGATTATAATGAGTGAGACGATGATGTAACGATTAGCGGTTTGATTAATTGGAAAGAGATGGAATGATATCAAGAAACCAGACACGACATTTGACATTATTCGGTGATTTTCAAGTGATTTTTGATGAACGGGGTTAAAAATAATTAAGAATCTTTATTTTTATGAATAAATCTGATAAAATTGAAGAAAGTAATATTTTATTGATAAACTCATTCTACATTCAATAATAAAATTATTGATTTATCATTAATTTTAGTATTGAAATCATCCCTCTATTGAAGAACAACCATAAAAGAATAAAATATCACCACAAATCAAAATCAGCCATATTTAATTTAAACTACAATAAATTAATTTATTCGGAGGAAAACCCATGGAAATTATATTCCTTTGGGGTTGATATACCTTAATAAATTTTTGAAAATAATTTCCATTTTTTTTTTGTGTGTGAATTTATTTTGGGGGCGGATTTTAGTGTGTTTTGTTAGGGGGGTACATGAAAGATGAGGAGGAGCACCCCTTGATGATATGTGGGGGCGACACGCAAGCGCCCCTTTTATCCATCAGGTATATAAGTGAACGCGCGCCACTTTATGAACGTTCTTCATCCACCAACATACTCTACTCCTCATCCACCGGTCACAACAACAAGCAACAGGAAGCGGAAACGCAACTGGCTAACTTCTTCTATTTTCTACTAAAACAGTGAGTCGTTTTATTTATTTATTTATTTGGCATCACCTCTGAAATTGAAGAATTCAATTGGAAAAGTTCTTGAAGTTGAATTTTTCAAAGAAAAACTTTTCTTATTTATTGAACGCTTAAACTTTTTATATTTTTCTTTGTTTTATTAATATTTTTAATTATTTTACAATTCTAATTGTCCCGTTTAAGTAATTATCAAATATAATTGGAATTGTTTGTTCTTCTCAATAAAATTAAATCGTATTGCAGAATATGCGAATGAAATTTATATGATAATTAGAAATTAATTCAAAATTCTAATTTATTTTGTTCAAATTTACAAATTACAATTTTTTTTTTAAATCCTCATAAAAATTAAGAATTAATGAGTGAAACAAAGGCGTCAAGATACCGGATTCATTGTATTGAAATGAGATGGAAGATGTGAAAATTACAAATTATTTTAATTAAATGTGTTTTTTATTTATAAATTCCGATTAAAATCATAAAATTTAGAAAATTATGTGAGTTTAACCCCGCACAATCTGATCCAACCACTTCTATTAGTTTTATTTCTTCTAGATAGGAAAAACATGGTAAACTCCAAGTTAATTGTGAGAAAGCTGTTGCATTCGAAATGAATTTCTTATGTATAATAAGAAGATCAGGTGTGCTGTGGTGTGCATTTCATTAAAATACTGCAAATTGTTCGCACGAACTATAAAATTTATTTTATTTTATCATTTTATCGTAAAAAATAAATAAATAAAGAGTGAAATCCATGAATATTCAATTTAAACATGAAATGGAACCAAATTTTCTTTTGTTTAATTTATATTTTCTGATATAAAGCGCAAAGTTGGATTATTAATTTGTTGATTTTACTTTTACATGGCGCATTCATCAAAATGTTCACCAGGGGTATCTAGGATGGTAAGAAAATGAATGGGAAGAAAAAGTGATTAAAAAATTTTCGTGTTCCATCTCATTCCGATGCATTAAATCCAGTATCGTATCATCTTTGTTCCACTCATTAATTCATTATTTTGAAAGGAATTTTATGAAAAAATTGAAGATTAATGCTTTCTTTTCCTTTTAAGCAAATTAAAAAAAAATTTTTTCGCCTTCCAAAAACCTTAATCATTTACTTTTCTAATTTTATATGCGTCACCGATCTGCCATAAACATATTATATTTCAATTAACCAATTGCGTGTCGTCATCTGACACATAATTAGCTTTTATACGTCTCGAACATTTTACATTTTAATTTTATTAAACTCAAACCTCCCCCCGCTCACTTCTTACAAATTCAAAAACAAAATTTTTTTGAAAAAATTTGATTAAAATTAATTAAACCCAGTAGGGGATGATACCTTAACCCACTATAAAACTAAACTACCACGTAATGAGGTTGAAAATATTTGTCAAGTCCCATAAAAATCTGTTTTAATTAAGCAGAGGGATGTAAATTTCATTTATTAAGGCTGTATTTCTTTTTCGGTGGTGTCGCACCTGTTTTCACCACGACTTTAATTACAACACATGCAATATATTAACAAATTATTATTAGAAAAGTAAATAAATAACAGGTGGGGAATTATTAGGCTCATTTAATCGAATTGTAATAAGGAGGGTTAGGATCCTTTTTATTTAATTAACTTCTATTACAAGATGGTTCGTGCCTGAAAATTAACCCGAAAGACCTGTTGCATGGATGCTTAAACTTACAGCTTTCAAACTAATATCCGAATAATATTCATTAATTAATTAAATATATTGATATTTAAAAATAAAAATGGCGTCAAATATTTAAATTTCCAAGGCTACTCGACTATTATTTTGACATTTATATTAATGAAAGGAATATACATAGCTGAATGTAGTAAACGTAAACATCATCAACTTCGTTGTTTAAATTTCTTTTTTAATTCAAGTAAAAATATTTCATGATCCCTCTTGGATATTTGAAAATTCCAACATCCCCAATGCCAGATTGTAAATAAATAATTATCTTCCGCAAACAATTCAATTTTTCACTTGTTTACCAATTTTAAATCACAGCTACCTTTAACACCCTCAAAAAAAAATAAACAAATTATTACTTCAGCAAACAACAATTAACATTTTCCATTGAGATTTTATTTATTTTATTTTTTTTGTATGAAAAATCATGAGTATGTTTAGTTTCCTAGTTTCAAGGCGCCATTTAGAAAAATTAACACTTTGGGAATTTGACACACAAAATCAAAGCCAGACAAAATAATAATAAATAAATAAATAAAAGGATAAATAGTTAGTATTATTTATTTTAAATGTTCCTTTTTGTGTCATCCTTTAAGATTTTTTATTGTTATTAAAAAAATCAAATTAAACATCTTAAATAACTTGTCTAGTGGTTAATCTTTAAGGTTTAATGTGAATTTGATGCTTCGATGAAGGGATGAGAAATCATTTGAGTGAAATTGAGAGCTTCTTGCCATTTGATCTCAGTCTGAATGATCGGTGTATTCAATATGATACCTATTATCACAAGATTATTTTGTAACAGTTCATTAAAAATCTCATTTCAGTTTATACATATAAAAAAAAAATAATAATAATGTTCTTTAATAATAATGTTGGAACTAATTAAACCGCATTGATGAACATCAATGTCTCTATTTTTAAAAACAAATTCGAAATTGCAATTCGAACGCAATATCAATTTAAAATCTCACAATAATAATTGCCTTGTATTTCAAAACAAACCTTGCAATTACATAAAATTTTATTGGAAATAGTTAACTTGTGTCATCTATTTTCAAACTGTCCATCTCTTAATTTATTTTTATTTTTAGTTGCAATTTTAATGGAAAAACATAGAAAAACAACAAAAATACTTTTCTTATCAAGTTTTTATTTTTGTTTACACGACATATAACAAACACATCATACTCACCTAAAACAAAACAAAGGTTATGATTTTTTTTTTAATAAACCATCAACATCACCACTTTGACTAATTAATTTTATTGATTGACTCATATTACCATCGATGCATTTTTTTGGACTGAGATATAGGGCAATTAGTAATGTTTACTTATATAGATATACATGTTTACATTATAATTAATTATCTCTTAAAATGCGTTTTAGGGTGCGTTTTACCAACTTAATCTTAGTTTATTTTATCTTTATCTTAGTTTAAACTAGTTGAGAATGCTTATTAAATCTTAACACCTCATTAGAAGTAATTTTGGTATGATTTATAGGCAACCCAATATACACACGGCAGCCATTTTTTTAAAATTTCGCATTTATTAAATTATTTAATTTGAATATTTTTGAATGGTTAGTTTTTCCATTAATTTCTAAAAAAAATCGAGAAACACCACTCTTCTCCTATATTAGGAATAATTGGGAATACATTGCATAACCAAAAATATTTATATATTTTCCATTACAAATTTTAGTGACAATGAGTGGAAGTGAGATATAACTACAGTGGATCGTGTGTGTTAGAAAGATTTTTTTGCATTAAAACTATTTGGTTATTCATGTTTAATAATAATTTATGATTTTCTAGGTAATAAATTCCCGATGACTTCTAGAATCTTAATTGCATAAACGTCGTACTTAAATATAATAAATTCAAGCGCGAAAGGGGGATGTAAAATAACAACCAATATTAATTAATATTAACACGTTTATGCGCATTATTATACGTCATCCAACCAAAAATTCATATCAATTCTATGCAATTTACATTAAAATAATCCGATTGGATTCACATCTGATTAATTACATTCGCGGTTTCTAATCAACTAATTCAACTCCCCATTTTAAACCAGCCCCTCAACTAAAAGATTCAAAAACAAATCAATCTTTAATTAAATTAAGAGAATGAATGCATTAAAATTGATTTATGCTTTGTGGAATTTAATTGGTAATTAGTTCGATAATTTTGCTTCGATTATATTTTAAAATTTTCATATTAATCTAATTGGTGAAGCGGCATGATTTGAATATCGACCAATAATGTTATTAATGACCCGTCATTAGTTAATTTTGTAACCAACCCCTCTTGTGCCGTATTACTATGCGGTAAGAGGGTGATTTTAATATCCGTCATACTTAAAATTAATTTCTGTTGGCGGTTTTATTAAATTTGTATGCTAATTTTCGATTCGGGATGTAAGTGCGGTTGCATAAGCGATTATTTATTATTACATACCTGAAACGAAGCTTTTTCTTTCATGCTTTTTAAATAACTGCATTGATTTAAAAATGTTCATAGTAAGAGAATTTACTAATATCTCCACCATTCCAATCATCATTCTATAATATTTATAGGGAGGTAAAAATACGAATCTTTATTACAATAAGGGATTCTCGTAATTAGAATTTTAATTAAAATTTAAACCCTTCCGTCGTTTCTCCCTTGATTTTTAAAAAGGAAGAAAATTTATGTTTTTATTTTGAATGTAAAATCCATGAATGGCGCGATATCGGTTATTAAAAGGTGGCTCGTGCAAAGTCCAAAAAAACCACCCCCCCCCCTCGATTCGGTATATGTTATCATTATTAAAACTGTATCGGTTAGCTATTTTCTACCCTCGTTCTCGTTGCGTCAGTCGATAGCGTCCAATTCGCTCCACTACCCAATTATCATCATCATGACGTGGATGAACTCTCCCATATTACATTTTATTTATTTATTTATTTTTTAAACTACCTGTCTGCTTTTATATAAAGAAAATTTTTAATATTTAAGACGGATGAAAACTTTTTATATTTGTACGGAGAAAAAGGGGGAAGAAGAAGTTTAGTACATAGTGGATGATGCGGGGTAGTTAATATGTGTTGTTAAGGATGGGTAGTAAGCATTTTATGAAGAAAAAAAATGGAGGTTGTTTAAGTGGAGGGAGGATTTAGATACATACGTTTCTTTTGTGAAGTAGCTGGTTATTTTTTTTTACATTGAGGTGGTTGATAGGATGAGATAATGCAAAGTCCACCCCGATGGACTTTATTCTTTTCCTCTTTGTAAATATATTCATGAATAATTTTTTTTTCGATGTCCTCGGCTGGATAAATCAAATATCGAATCTAAGTTACATAAAATCTGAAGGTTAAAATATGAGAAAAAATGATTTTCTAGTGAAAAAAATTTTTTTATTTTTTTAATTGTGTACGAAAATAAAAAATGGGTGAACGCGACCCATCATCGTTTTATAATCGCAGGAAATGCAATTTATATGAAACAAGTTACGGTTATCATGTTGCACACTTTATTAACCATAGAGTGACATCCTTATTATATGAGCAACCTTATGACATCAATCAAATTCAGGATGAACAAAACAGTTAAAGGGGCAGAGGAATTCTCTTGCAAAATCGATGATTAACACGCGCCTAAATCAATCTGATATGTTCGGTTCATTTAATGGCGGTCTGTGGTGGGTCTTAATAAAAGGTTTCAACAAAATCCGTCATACACACAAGTTTTTACTATAAATGTTGAATTGTATTAATTTGTATGTTATAGACAGTTAGTTCTTATTAATCACTTCATTGGCATTTAACTAGAGGATTTATTTAGTTTAAACGTGACTCATTACAAACAAATTCGGAAGATTTTTAATTTTAACAATGTTTAAAATTCTATGGGGTAACCACCATGAATATGTTAAAATCAGCACAATATACATACACGTTCATTATTCTAGCGAGATGCATGCAAATGAGCATACCCAATGTAATAAGGTGCATGAGGGTGCGAGTATGTACGGTCCAGATAATATTCAATCCTATTATAACGCCAATATCACGCTTCTTGATTTAATCATCGACCACCTAAGTTTCGTCACAGTTCGCAAAATTGAGACAATAAAATGGACAGTTACAATTAGTAGATGGGGATCGATAACTTGGGGGGACCGTTATCTGAAGGAAATAACACCGAAAGAAACATCAAAAGGCACGCTTCATTAATTTTTATGTTACCGGATCGAAACTAAATGAAAATAAAAAGAAACGTCAAGTTGTAAGTTTAAAAATTAAATTAAAACTAATTTATCGTGCTAAAAACTTTTTTATCTTATTAATTTTAAAATCCTTTTATCATTGGTAAGAATTGAAGAATTAATGTTTTTTTTTTGTAAATAAAAAAATTTTTATTATTTGAAATATAATACGAAGCTGTATTTTACAATATTCCCGGTATTTTTTTCAATCCATAAACAGAAAAATGGGGCTCGTGCGTAATCAAAATTAAATAATATTTTCAGGGTGAATTTGAAGCCATGTAAACTTATTCAAGCTGGGGAAATGTGTTGCTGACAGAAAAAAATAATAATAATAACAAAGGGAGCAGTTATAAGGATTAATAGCTTCATTCATGAAGCACATTGTATGTAAAAATTTTGGAGAAATGAGTAATTATATAAGAAAAAGACATTTGATATTTTTATATCTAAGTTAAATTTGTTTAATTCATTTAGATCTAAAATGCATCCATCAGAATTGAAATGCAAAGAGACAAAAATACAAACGAAAAGTTGAATCATCCTTTAGCTATTTTATTTTATTATTTGTTTTAAACTCTTATCTTTATCTTTTAAATCAAACATATCAAATAAACGTTACAAAACCATTAAATTTCTTTTTTTTTTGTATTTTAAACCTAAAAATCTGAACACTTCATTAGTGTAATTTTGGTATGATTTATAGGCAACCCAATATACGCACGGCAGCCATTTTCTTTTTTATTCTTCATTTTTAAATTATTTACATGAGTTAATTCTGTGTTATAAAACTAAATTTCATGAAATTTAAACTGAAATGTATGTAATAGTTCAGAGATTTATAAATTAAAAATTATTATTTTTTTAATAATTTTTTTTGACACGCCTTCAGTTTACAAAATGGCGTCTTTTTATTAAAAATTTTCTTACAATTTTAAAATTTCTTCGATTTACATTAATTTTTTAAAATTTCTTTTCAGAGTGGAAAATTTTTGAAAATGCAAGGCTACCCGTCATTAAAGTGTCTATGTGCTGTGCTTTGCATCGTGGTGGTGCTGGCAGAAATTACAACAGCTGCACCTTCTTATTCAGATTATGAAAGTAAGTAAAATATAAATGTAATTACTAAAAAATAAAAAGAATGGATGAATATACTGAAGCAGACATTTTTCTATCACATTCCAAAATTATAAAATATTTTACATAAATTCAAGTTTATATTTTGATTAATTTCAATAAACTTGTCGGATCGCGCTTTTATTGTCATTCCGAAACAATTTTTAATTGGAAAAGTTTTAATCGCAGAAATATTTCCCGATATTAAAATAATCTCGACAATCATTTAAATCGAACTTTCTACATCAACTAATAATAATTTATCATTTAATGCAATGCAAGCATCATAGTAAGAAGCACGTAGCCAATTATGCAAGTAAACTCCGCACAAGAAGTTCGATATGACTTCTAATAAATTGGCATTAAATTACATTTTTATCAAGTGATAAAAAATATTTTGCAATCATAAGTAAACCGGAATGGGTTTCACAATTCTCCCATTACACCTTTTTACTTTTTGGTGTTAATATTAAATGATAAGGGTCCACTTTTTATTGAATCGGATATTATTTCCCCCCCATCCTTTTCCTCTATTGCACTTCCCCTAGACTAACGAGCGTATTATATAAAAATAAAATGAAATTTACAGCAAGGCAAAACAAAGTTAGTTAAGTGCCAATTAAATGAAATTTGATGGTGTAAACAATTTTTAAAAGTTGCACGTGCATTTAAAATATGAAGTGATCCGATTTGCATTCGTTTTGTACAATGTAGGTTCATGTTAGTTTTTCGTTTAAATAATAATAATAAAACTAGACGTTGTTTGGAAATGTTAGTTCGATACCGATTGATTTCAAAATGTAAACGTTGAAAATTGAATTTTCTTTAAAGATACAATTGCGAATAACCTGTTCAAGGCGTTTTACATTTATTTTATAAACATTTACGGGATATTGAATTGTAACAATTGTATAACAATCATGAAATTTTGATTAGAAAAGAAAATCGTGTGTGTTATATATTACATGCAATACTTAAATGTAACTAGTGTTGCATATACTTCATAGATTAATTAAATACATGAATAAAGCAATCTACGCCTTTCACGACACAAAACAGGGAACAAGTTATAAAAATTTAGAAATACACAAAAATTGTACACATAACTTCTAAAAAAATGATAAACACTTACCATAATGTAACAAAAATCGTCCATCTTGTGATAATTTTCAAAAGTTTCTACCATAACATCATTTTAACTGCAATTTCGAATAATACAAAAAAAAATATTAATGACACAAAAGTACCAGTAAAGTTGTCATCAACAAAAAAAAAATAAATTAATAAAACATATTTTTTGTTTCTTTATTAAAAATTCATGCACGCCTGTCAGAAACAATCACCACAAAAATATAAAAATTTCGCTTGTAATCCCAAACACCATTTCAATTCCAATTTTATGATCATTCGTGTGGACATAAATTTTTTATCCAATGTATTAATAAAAGCTTCTTGTTAATTATTTATTTATTTCCTTTATAAATCGATTTTATTGAAAAGAGATGTAATTGGATTAACTACGTGTTCTAGAGCGTTTTAATTCATTTGTCGGGGATGTTGAACGATCAAAAGGATAAATCTAAGATGATTTGAGATTCGATTATCATACTGCTGCTTCATATTAAATCTTAATATCATTAAACTTGCTTAAGAAAAAGATAACGGAAAATACATCGATCATCAATTTTGCTTATTCTGATTTATCGTTTATATTTTTTTTATCCCTTTCCTCTATAAATTATTTTTAGGTATCTTCTTGAAATTATGAAATATTTGCAGAGTACCTATCCATCTTCGTAAAAGTTAATACATTGAAACCAAAATGAACATCGCAACAATAAAAATTTTATGGATGCGAGGTTTTGTATATAATCACTCTCTGTTTTACAACCGAATAAGAAGTAAAAAAAAGGGGGGATGTAAATGTGAATTAAAAGTGAATCTAATTCGAGACGTGCAACAGGCTGTTTCAAAGCACGTCTGCTATTTTATTTTCGCAAATAAGTTCGGAATATTTTTATAAGGGACAATCGATAATTGTTTGGTGGCGTGTGCAGATTTTTATAAAAAAATTAATGAAGTAAGAGTAAATAAAGTAACCGATTTAATATTTATAAAAAAAATGGAATGATTACAAATAGAAACAAGGTTAACATTTTTTTTATCAATTAAAACTTATGACAGTTTCATTTCTTTTGGTGAAAATCGATTAACCGGAAATGTGTATTAATTTACATTGAAAAATTTACATCCAGCGCTATGATCATATTACTTAAAGAGTAATTAAATAAAATAAAAATAAGTGCGATAAATTCTTTATTTCATTAGTAAATAATTCGTAATTAATATTAGTGCATGTTATTAGTCAATGCTTTGCATAAAAATACAATTTGAAACCGTCAAGATTTGAAGGTTAATTATAATTTGATTCCTCTAAAGAGAATAGCGTGGAACATTCATTTTAAAAATGAATAAATGCAAAAATATGGAAGGCTATGATGTAAATATCTAAATAAAAAAAAAACATTGTTGCATGTAAAAAGTCATAATGTCAAAATTTTCCGTGTAAAAATGAAATCAAAATATTTCACTATACAAAAATCAATTGAAAATACTAGGTCCTCTAACGAATATAAAAATGGAGGCAGAAATCGCATTAATCCCGATAAACAAATTCAATGCATTGAACATTTCATGCTTGCCGCTTTAAGAAGAATTAAAACTCAAGATCATGTAATTAAACAACAATCGAATCTTTTAATTAAAATTGAAGATATGTACAAAAATGTATTGACAAGAGTGGAAACATTAAATAATGCAGCGATACGACATTGTAGTGATCTTGAAGAAATAACTGTGAAATTAAAACGAAGTAAATTGAACGGGAAAGAAAAGAAAGTAGGGGAATTAAAAAGGACACAAAGTGATTTGTATATTTCGATTTACGGACGAATATTTAGATGTGTATTTCACTTTCTTTCAAATATTTATCAAACAGCTAGAATTTTATGGTGCAAAAGACAATTTCCAATTTTTTAAACGATTTAAAATATACTTAGTATTATTATACATTTGTTTTGTAAACTTTTTACCAATAAAATTTTTTGTTTATGATTTATATCTTCCATATTTAAAATTCTGAATCCATCCGAAATTATAAATGAGAAATCTTAATCAGTTTGAAAACGCGACGTGATTTTACTAAGTAAAATAAATTATAAAATATACGACACGTTTGTGTGTGTGTGTGTGTGTGTGTGTGTGTGTGTGTGGGGTGGTTTCAACGAAATTATTAATTCAAGTAGGGAAATTTCCATGCAAATCCTAAAATCAAAAGGGCTTTAATACTAAAACTAATACTCCAAGTTAAATATTTTAAAAATAACATTTTTGAATGAATAAACAAACAAAAAGAAAAGTGACTCCATTAAAAAGTTTGTTTGTTTAATTAGAGATAAAGTGTTGAATTAAATTTGCGGCCTATGTTAAAACAATGGAATTGGTACATCAAGTTGCTTTCTGTTAATTCTACCATAATTGAAACTGACAGTGGGAAGTTTGTGTTTACTATTTAATTTGTAAAAATAGTTATTGGGGGTGGTGGTTAGAAGGGTCGGGTTGTTGGTCTCGTTATTCGGGGGTTTCTAGCCGGACATTACGCTTCATTGTGTTACATAGATGACCGGATTACTTCCGCCACATAGAAACTAAATCGGCGGATATTCCCTAGGAAAACTTTATTCTTAAATTCGCGACGTATTAAAACGCCACCAATAAAAAGAAAAATATTTTTTTTAACATTTTATTACCAAACAACCAAGAAAATTCTTGAAATAAACCACCGACTCTTAAAACTCTAAACATTTTCTACTTAAACAATTTTAATTAATTAATTAATTATTAAGTTAATTAAGTTATTTTATATAAAACCAAAAGTTTTATGTATAAGACGCACCCGCAATATGTGCCGCAATAATTTGATGGAATAATAGATAGAGGCAAAGTTCATTTCAACCCCTGGACGTACATAACAAGAAAGTAATCTGAGGGTAAAACATCAACAGGTTGGTTGAATCGGGGATAGGCTTGTCACCTTAAAAGGTTAATAAATCGGATGGATAAACTGCGACCTCTAACATAACAAAAAAAGGTTACGAAAAGTATTTATAAAAGAAACAACGCAAGAAAAAAAAATCTACTTCTTTTTTTAAAAAGAATTATAAATTAATTCTTTTTTTTTCTGTATTTCACTAGAGGGTTAATACATTTATCCAATGATAAAAGTTTACAATTGGTTCGATTATGTAATGGAGAAAAGACGGATTGCGAGTACAAAATTGACATCGCATCTGTATTCAATAGCTCCTCCTTGAAATTCTCACGAGGATTCAAAATCTATTTCAACATTTCGTTTTTTACTTATAAGCCACGCGCGTCTTATATCAAATTTTCTTCTATTTCGTTCTATTAACGAAATTTTTATTTATATCTTGCTAAACAAGAAATTCCTTTTAAATTATTTTTATATAATGGTGTTTTGATAAAAGTTTTGTTTGTATTGCAGTGAATATACGAGACTTGTACGAACTGTTGATGCAGAAAGAAGCACTTGAGGAAAGATTAGGCCTTCATCATATGGAAAGGAGAAAAAATGGTTCACCTTCATTGAGGCTTCGATTTGGAAGATCAGATCACAGTATTATGCCAGTAAGGAATCTCAACAACATTTCATTTAATTAAAATCAAATCTTAAAATTATTTAATTATTGCGAATAATCATTTCCAATCAGAAATTAACAAATCGCATCACAAGAATCGTTTTGTAAATTTTAAATGTAATTTGGGTTGCCTAACGCCACGACGCCATTTTAATTTTAATTAATTTTTTTTTTCTTTGATACAACAAAAATAAAATACAAACCTTTAAATATTCATCCCTTATACTTCGAATGTATAAATAAAATCACATCACTAAATATTTTAATTTGCGTAGAAAGAACCAGAAACGCACTCAATTAAATAAAACAAAATGAGTAAATCCCTGTAAAGCTTCCAGAAACTTATCTCTTTAAAATTAGATAGATATATTTATTTAATTTGTACACCCACCTCAAGTTAGAACGAACTATTTATTGAAGTATTTTGGAAGGGATGTTAGAAAGGTCCCTTCTTGTTAATTCCATAATTATTAAGAAAATCTAGGTTCAAATTGTTACATGAAAACAACTTGAACCCTCTACAACTTAATCGTATAATAAAATAGAATTAATTTACATTTTTACAATGATATACTTTTATAATTGCTCCTAATTAACATAAAAATTTTATTTTAAATGGATTTCATGTAATAAAAGTTTTGCATTGTGAATTGTACGTTGTTTTAATATTAATTTAAAGTTCGTTCTGAAACTTGCATTGTTTCGAGAATTTCTGAGATGTTTCAAGGTTTGTAAATAAACAGACATTAATTAGAGTTGGTTGGAATGGTTGGTATCATTTAAAAAGCATTGAATATATCAAAATAAAAAAGTTATTTTAAATTTCCATATAATAAATGAAATTTAATATATTTTTCTGAATGTATTCTATTTAGCAATATAACGTGAATACGATCTAATGATATGAATTGAATACATCAAGATTTTTTTTTCGCTTTTCAATTGAAGATGGAAAGCGAGTTAATTATATTATTTATAACTTAATTCTTTCATACTAAATTTAAATGTAAATCAATTTAAAAAGCATGGAAATTATTTCAATAATTTTACATTAGGACAAGAAAATCCTCCCATCTTATCAAAAAGAATAAACAATTTAACAAAAATTGAAAGTATATTTCACAATTTATTGCTTATTCTTTCACTAATTCAATTTCTCGAATTGGAAACATTCAATATCCCAATCAAAGTCTTTTGAATTAAATTTAATTAACACATTTCATTATTTTTTTCTAGGCTTCTCCGTATATTCTTGGGCAAGAAACGGCTGAACGCGGTGAAAACTAATAATCTCTTTCTCTCTCTCTCTCTCTCTCTCTAACACCGACCCGTACATATCCAGAAAAGAAGATATCCACCATTATGCATCAGAGACTGAAACCTCCTGTTTAAAATGTACTTAAAAAATAAAAATCACTAATTTCCAACCCTTCCCCATAGCCCTCCTCTGCTTAAAAAAATAAAATACTACGCGTTTCAATTGTACTGTATTTTAACATGCAAACAGATGTTAAATATTTTAGATATTAAAAAGAAAAAAGAAAATGTAAATGTTTCAAAAAAGAAAAATCTCTACCGAAATTCAATTATTAATTGAAAATAATTTAAAATCAGAAATTTAAATTGCGCGATGACACTACGCATGCAAAAAAAAAAATAATCTTGTAGAGCTCTCTGTAGATTGTTTGTGTATTTTCTGCATCTTTTCGTGAAATAACAAAATGATTATAAAAATAAAAAAAAATCTACAATTATGATACAGATATGTAGAAAAATTTATTTCATCTAATTTTGTAATTCTAAATGTATTTCATTAATGTTCTTTTAAACATTAGCTATGTGAAATAAAGTTATATCAAAAACAACTAGAATTTTTATTTGTATGTACATATGCAACCCAATATACATCCCTGTAAATTATTCATATAATCTAGATTCAATGTTCAATTTTATTTGATGGTAATTGAATAAAAACAATAAGATATGTAGCTAAATAATTAAAAAATGTAAATAATAAAGAATAATCGATAATAAAAAATCCTGCAGCTGAAATAATCGGCGGTCGTGTTGTTGCTTCTCTAACCAACTCCCCAACTAGATCATGAATTGAAAATTCCTGCAACAAATTGGAACTTATAAAAAGAGTCCTCTTCCCTTCATCTGATAATCTCTGACATATAGAAGCAACAGTCACACCTTGGATCTAAAAAAAAAATTGAAAAATTTAAAATTTGTATAGTATTTTTAATTTTACAATTACCATGATATAAAAAACCCAAATCCCCATCAAAACATCTCCTTTAACTCCATAATTAAAAGAATTTTCTAATCCCAATTCACTTGTACGTAAAAGATTTAAAAAAAATATTTCACAAATAAAAAACAAACTCCATTTAAATGTATTATTATACAAATATATTAAATTAGACGTAACATTATGCATTTTAACCAATAAAAAAATATTTTGATTCATTAATTTAAATTTAGAAAGGTGATCATTCACATATTTCAACCTCATTCTGATGTTATCAATCAAAAAATATTGCAATAATACATTCATGGTGCAATAATACATTAAAAATTCATCTAAAATTATATATAGGTACCCTTTGATGTTTATAGTAAATTTCCAGATGTATGAGTCATATCCAAATTTAAGAATTTCTAAAATTTGAATTGTACCAAAAATAATATTCGATTTTTTATTTGAGGTTATGTACTGAGCCATATTGTTAAACTTTTCGAATTCATCGTAGATTTTTTGTAAATTTTTCTTATTGTAAGTTTGAATATGTATTATTGAAAATGCACTTAATATAAAATTACTTAAATTAGCTATAGAATGTATTAAATATTCCTTTTTCGTATCGTATGCTTCAATTTCATATTTTTTCCAAATGATTATTGTTACAATGAAAGTTAGAATTATTATTATGATTATTGTATGAAAATAATTAGATTCGAATTTCCCGGTTTTTTTATTGTAAAATGGTAATAGGCCTAAAATACTAAACCAATTTAAACTCCATCCTAAATTGACTGGTTGAGATTCCATTTTTATTTTTTTTAACGCTTTACGTATAGAATTTAGTAATTAATGTGAGAGAATTGAAACAAAAATAATTATTTTAATGTTTCTATTTGTTATTTGTGTTTATGTTATGTTTCGCCGTGATGTTTTTAATTAATTAAATTCTCCATTTTGATAATTGATTATTTACCCATGTAGAAAATCATTAAATCTTCATAAGTTGTTTTAGTGAATTACTTTTACTTCCAGTCCTTAAATTAAAATTAAAAGAAAAATCTTAAACATAATTAGTCAATTATTCGAATTCATCCCGAATCAAAAAGTAAAACTCGATTAAAGTGCCATCTAATGGCGAATGCTTGAACTAACAATTCTAGTTCGGCCATTTTTAAATTTAGTTCCGGTATTTTCCACTAGATCGCGTAATTTCTTACAAGAAAATTAATTTTTACTATATGAATAATTTGTTTGTAATTAAATTAAGTTATCACAAAGTAAACCTACTACATATAACAAATTGTTTGTATGTTAATTAATTTTTTTTATTACTTCTTTAATCAATCCAAAGTTAATTAATTAATATTAACTGAACGTACAAATATTCTATCATTTTATTATCAATCATTCAAACAATGAACACGTATTTTGATAATTTTAAATGGTTTTTAATATGGTCTGGTTATTTTGGTACATTACCTCAATATAATTTAAAAAGGAGAAAATTTAAATCTAATCGAATACAATTTATTTTATTTACAATCACATTTATACTCTTATCTATGATAGCAATATGGATAAGAATAAAAATAAAAACGAATCAAAACGAAATTGAAAGATTTGTTCACATTTTTGGATCTTTTAATAATTGTTTACTTTGCGTATATCATATTATAAATTTAAATACATTCAATTTAAATAATTTAGAAAAACTGTTCGATCAATTTAATAATTTTGATGCTTTAACTTATTATACTTCTTCAAATTTATTAACTAAATTAATTTTTTTTATTTCGATTATTTATGAAATTATCATTTTTATTCTTGAATTATATATTTTTAATTATATTATTGCACTTGATGGATTTATTTATTTATTATTTGATATTCTTCTAACTTGTTATGGATCAAAAATTATTTTCGTGATTTATATCCTTATTTATAATATTAGAAACAGATTAAGATTTTTTAATGAGATGTTATTAGATAAAAATATTTTTTTTAAATTGCTTGAAATTTCTAAAATTCACAATGTAATTTGTAATTTAATATTTCTTTTTAATGAGATATTTGAATGGATCTTGCTTTCAATATGTTTATCTTTCTTTTTGTTTATTTTACGGTCAATTTCAACTGCCGTTGAAAATGTTACAAATTTTGGAATCGCAGGTACTTTAATTATGGTTATGTGGACTTTCCATTCTTTGGTACGTTCTGTTAAAAAAATAAATTATCAAATTAATATGATTATTGTTTTTAGGTGGTGGGAATTGGTTTAGCATCAATTTGTCAAAGTTTATCAAAAGAAGGAAAGCGGACGGTGTATTTGGTATACACAATACTTGATGAAAATCAAAGTAATGAAAAATTATTGCAATTAGTAGGGCAAGCAACAACAAGGATGCCAGGAATTTCAGCAGCGGGGTTTTTTAATGTAGATTATACGATGCTTTTTACATTTCTTAATTTAATTGCAACTTACCTTATTGTGATCATACAATTCACACAAAATAAATGTCAATAAGAAAAATAAATTGCATATTTCATTTTACACATATCAATTCTTCTACAACAAAATGTTTCAAACGAAAATTGTTACTTGTACATTTTAAACAATTAAAAAAATAAATTTTGTTAAAAGGGATGACAATGAACAACGTGAAACTTGAAATGACTTTTATTCAAGTCGTACTTATGATAGTCGGTATAACGAGGAGCGGAGAATACTTGAAAGATATACGGATTCAATTGCAGTTGTAGCTCCTTTTTCCTATCTATATTTTTTCATTAATTTCATGGTATACAAAATAAAAAAGAACAAAACATACTACAAAAAAGTCCTGAACACTTTTTCCATAGGATACACCGTTTTACATTTTCTAACCTATAAAGAAAATAAAAAAATCGAAATCTGGGAGGTTAACAAGCAGAACGTGCTCATGAAAAGACAGATGGATAGATTTTAAGCGGATGGATAGTTTAGGATGATAACAGATGAAAGCAAACAAAGAGACGGGTGATCAGGATATGGTTACAATGCTACGATGATACTGTTTGTGATGATACATGGAAATACCAACAGACAGACGGTTGGATGTGATCTGTAATGAAGAAAATGGATAATTGGAAAGTTATATAGATGATTACATCTAATTCCAACGCACAAACAGATAATCGGATGGTTTAAGGAGACGATTAAGTCCAAAAACCAACAGACAGACAGACGGATAGTCTGAAGTTAACCCGAAAGATTAAGTACAAGATTAGTGAAGGTGCAGACAGACGTTTGGATGGTTGATAGGAGGATTAAGCAAAAATATCTTTTATTTACAATTATTATCAGTTAATTGTATAAGCACAATTAAATATGTTGCAAATAAATTAACAAATGTAAAAATCATTGTAAAATCAACATTAAAAAAACCTGCAGCTGAAATAACAGGTGTTCTATTAGTTGCTTGTTGCACCAAAACCAAAACCTTCTCTTCATTTGGATGTTCATGAAGAATTTTAAAAGCAAAATGTATCGTCCATTTTGCTTCATTATTTAACTCCTGACAAATTTGAGCTAAACCAATTCTTTGAACCTGTAAACATTAAAAAAAAATTAATAAACTTTTTATCTTTTTATCTTTTATTTATTATAAATACCAATAAAGGAATCATCCAAGCTATCCATAGTATTATACCTGGAATACTAAAATATTCGTAATTTCTCAAAGAGACATTGGCAGTACGTAAAGAATTAAGGAAAAAATCCAAACAAATCAGAAACAAACTCCAAGAAAATGTTTCGTTAAAAAGAAATGTCATATTACAGATCAAATTATGAATTTTAATAATGTGAGGGAATTTTTGTATAAAATTTCCATCAGATAACATACTATTAACATATTTCAATCGAGATTTAATATTAAAAATAAAAATATGTAAAATTAAAACAATTTTAGATGAATAAAAAATTAGCAAACCATCAAAAAATATATAATAATAGGAATTTGTTTTCATAAAAAAATTCCAAGTACATATATCATAAATACAAAGCAAAATCTCGTAAATTACCAAAAAAACGAACCAGATAATTGGCGTTTTAAATGATTCCGAGTAGTAAGTTAGATGATCGAAATTCTGGAATTCATCTAGAAAAGCTTTTAATTTATTTAAATTAGTTGTGTTTATAGTTATGTAATAATATAAACAAAATAAAGCGTTTGTAAATATTGTTAAGATTTGCACGAATAATTCAATTAAGTTGCCATGAAGATGAAGTTTAAATCTTATCCATAAACCTGCAAACATTGCAAAAATAAAGAAAATTGCAACCAGGAAGATTTTTAATTTGTTTGAAATAAATTTCTGGTTTAAATCGTTGTAATAAGGTATCATGCCTAGAAAATTGTAACATTTTAAAGTCCATCCAAAACTATCAAGAATTAAAGGCATTTTGTTAGTTTTACTATAACAAGAAGAAATTAATAAATTTATTGTGGAAACTAATTTAATTGTATTTAAGTGTTGTTTTGTTGTTTGGAAGAATTAAATTAATTGGTTTTGAATAACATTTGCTAGTTAAGGAAAAGTAATTGGAGATATTAATAATTGTAATTTTCAATTAATATAATTAATTCGTTCTTAAATGTTTAGTTAGGAGTTACGCTGAGTGCAAAACTAAAAAGAGGAAGGTACAGTGAGGAAAAGAAAAGGACGAAGTACCGAGAAAGATGCAGAAGAAGCAATGATAATGAATGATGATTTCAAATTCTTTAAAGCGTTTGAAAATCTTCTCTTTCTTTAAATAAAAAGAAAAAATAATTATAATATCATTCTTGAATTAATATTTATTTTCTGAAAATTGTATAAAAACGATAAGATAAGTGGCAATCAAATTAACAAAAGTAAAAAGCATCGTATAATCGACATTAAAAAAACCTGCTGCTGAAATTACTGGTGACCTACTTATTGCTTGATGAATTAAAATTAAAAAGTTCTCGTCTTTCGAATATTCATAATAAACTTTGGAACTTAAATAAACCGTTCTTTTCCCTTCATTTATTAAATTTTGACAAATTTTTGTAAGACCCAATCCAATTACCTAAAAATAAAAAGAAATTAATTTATAAAAAATGCACAACGAAGAATCAACTTACTAACGAATGTACAACCCACATTCCCATTACTAAAACTCCTGCAAAACCAAAATTCGACACATTCTCCATAGCAATGTTAATAGAACGTAAAAGATTAAAAAGAAAATGTAAACATATCATAAACAAAGTCCATTCAAATAAATTATTAAAAAGGTAAATTAAATTACAAATTACATTATGAATTTTATCAATTTCAGGATAAATATTATTTGTATCAAACATGTTATTAAAATGATTTAATCTACTTTTAATATTATAAATAAATATATAAAGCAATAAAACAATTTTTGATACATAAAACATAAGTAAAACATCACAAAAAACGTATGTGAATCCTGGAACGAATACAAGATAATTCCAAGTGTAAAAATCGATTAGACCCAATAAAATCTCGTAACTTGTTATTGCAACAAAAATAATATTTATTGATTTAGATGTGAAAATGAAATAAGTAGATGTATCAAAACGTTCGAATTCTTCCAGAAAATTTTGTAACGTATTTATTTTATATGTATGTAACGAAATTGTGTAATATATACTTAGAATAAAATAATTAAGCGATGCTAAAATTTGTATGAAATATTCAATGAAATTTTGATTTATTTGCATTTTCAATCTTACCCAAATTGCCACTATAAAAGAAATGATTAGAATAATTATAATCGTAATCAGATGTATTCGATTAGATTTATATTTTTTTATTTTTTGATCGTGATATGGTAATAATCCTAAAAAAATAAATAATTTTAGTGTCCATCCATAATTTTTTAGAATTAAACTCATTTTTATTACTAAATGAATGAAAATTTTCATCCAATTAAATTAAATTGCTAGAAAGCACTTATATTTATTCGATTAATTAATTAATTAATTATAAATATAGGAGTGTCTTTAAAAATAAAAATAAAAAAGGGTTAAAGATGACAATTCTGATGATGGAAACAAGATGATGATTCGTTTATTTAATAAGCATAATATAATTAACTTGTATTTTATTTATTTACTGCAAATTGTATTAGCACAATAAGATATGTAACTATTAAATTAATAAATGTAAAAAGCATAGAAAAATCTACCTTAAAAAATCCAGCAGCTGAAATAACTGGTGCTCTAGTTGTAGCTTGTTGAGCTAAAATAAATATTTTATCTTGAGCTGGATGATCGTGAAGAATATTATACGCTAATTGAATCGTTCGTTCCTAATGTGTTTACGAAATGTAATTGTTTTATTCTTATGTGAATGCTTTTTATTCCAGTGGTTTTCATTTTCAAAAAAGATTTAATAATATTCCCAAAAAGAAACTTCCTTTAAGAACCTAAAAACAAAGACAGAATTAAAATTAATTAACCTCAAATACTTCCTGACAGCTTCATAAATCTTATTATTATTATTATTATTATTATGTATGGTGAAGAGCTAGAAGGATGAAAAAGTCATGGAACTATATTCCAAATTTATCTGATAAATCTTCAACAAAAGGGTAGTACAGTTCATTCTTTTGGGATATTAAGAAATAAAATCGTGAAAAATATAATGTGTGATCTTACTTGTAAAAGAAAATTCATATTGAATGTTGTTTTACTTCCCACAGTTATTCCAGGAACATTCTGAGTTCTTTGAATAATCAATCCTAAATTTTTTCTTAAAGCCATTTCATCACACCAATCTATATCATATGCAGCAATACACATTTTCTCTATTTGTTTTTGTATAAAAGTTCCAATTCCAGCCAAAATAACAAAATTAATCAAATATAGAACCACACATAAAAATTCAGTCCAATATTTTTGATCTGCATCCCTAAAATTTGTAATAAAGAAAATCTTAATAGTAAAGTAGAGTGAGATGATGAAGATTCATGATGGTCTAGATAGACTAGGATAGTAACTTTAATAGGGGCGTTGGTTAGTATCTAAATTGTAAAGTAGAACACCTAGAAGACCTTCTAGTTGTAAAATTTTTGTTTATGATGTCTCACATTTTGAATTCTAAACGGTTTTAACATTTTTGGAATTAAATCTTCTTACCTTTCAAATTTCTGTGTAACTGATGTTAAACAAGTAAAAAGTCCAACAGATTGAAACAAAACGGAATGCATCAAATGTTTCTTTAAACAATCGAGTAAACTACAAAAATTACAATTAAAATTCTTCTAATTGATTTTCATCAAACTTACCTTAATAAATTTTGATGTTGTGTTATAACATCCCTTAAATTAATATTTTGTTCTAAAACGATTTTTTTCATTTGTAGAAAAGTCTCTAAAAGCATTTCAGTACCAATAAAAAATTGAATCAAAATTCCAACCAAAAAAATATCAAAAATAATAGAAAGAGGAGCAATTGTTATGTAAATTATAACAAAATGATAAAATTTATGAAACCAGTGACAAGAAAAATGATCTAAATGCGTTATCAATCCCATGGAAATGTAAAGAAAAATCACATAGATTGCGTTGAAAATAATGTAAATCATTCCCAATCTATCCAACAATTTTTTTAGATTAAAAAACTTAATATTTTCATAATTCCATAAATTTTTTATCGAATAGTTGATTTTATTCAAATTGTTTTTATCTGAAATGGACGAGAAAAATTTTGCACAAATCTAAAAATTAAATTAAATTAAATTAAAATAAATAAAATGTATGGATGGATACCAAGAATGTGAATATACAAGTCGGATCTGAGAATAAATTTAAAAATGAATTCACCCTTAAACAATGAGCTATGAAAATATTTAAAAACATATAAGAATAATATCCAATTAAAATTTTAGCCCTGATATCACGTATTAATGGGTTCATGCCCCACGAAGAAAAATAATTCAGGGTTGTTTCTACTTCAAACATTATGAAGAAATTGCGCCACAATTCAATTTTATTTTAGTTATAAATTCGATTAATAAATTAGGAATGTAATTCGGATAATAATTAAGGCGGTCAATGGATGAATTTTTAAACGATTTGTTCCTTATAATTTATTTTAATTATTTATATAGAAGAATTTATATTTAAAAAAAAAATTATATTTAAGCATCGAGTGGATAAAGCTCGAGTTATAGCCCAAATTTGCATATACGTGCATATTTTATTAATTTTAGTGCATATTTCACTATTTTTTGGGCATATATTTTGACAATTTATTTAAATTTGTACATTTCAGTAAGTAGATACTTAAATTTCATGGCCCACCTAACAATTGGCCCACTTAACAATTGGCCCAGCTAACAATTGACCCACTTTTTAACAATTTTTATGTCCGAAATTCATCATGTTGGTACTCAAAAAAAAAGGAAAATTCCTTCCGAATCCGAATTTTCCAACTGCAACGTTCTAACTTTACTGATAATGAAGATATGGCAGTTTGAAATTTTTATATCCGAAACCCATCATAATACTCAAAAGAAAGGAATAATAAAGTAGAAATCTGTTTTATCGTCAAGAGTTTAGGTATTTCTCAAGAGATGGCGCTATAAATAATTTTTCAAGTAATTTTTCGGCACGTAATGATCCAACTGCTGACGTTGAGAAAAATCATTCGAAAATATATTTTCATATTATTTTGTGAGCACGTCATGTCCGATGGTTGGAGTGAAAAAAAAGGAATATCGAGAAAGAGAAAGAAATTCATGTATATGAAAAAGTAAGCAGACATGTTAATAATAAATGTTCTTCTATCAATTAAAAAGATTAATAATAAAAGAAGCGTTTTAATTTTATTTTCTTTGTTATTTAGATTAATTTACAATATTTATTATATTTACAAAAAATTGAGAGTATTTATACATATTATACAACATCTTTTTATTATTATTATATAATTTTCTTTTTTTCATTAAAACATCTTGTATCTGTTTCTCATTATTTATTTATTTATTTTTTTATATCTTTAAATAAATCTAAATTTAAAATAATTTACTGTTCAATACTACATGACTTTTCCATGAAAGGAACGGATTTATATTATATACATAAAATACTTAATGCACACATAACAATTAGTACTTACAATAATATCATACAAATTATATATAAAGTAAATGATTATAAAGTTTTTTTTTTTTAAATTTTATTATTTTTTTTTTTGCTATTGGATTCACAAGACATGTTTCGCACACACTTTTTTTATGACTTTCTTAAACACAAACGAAATAATATTAAAAGTTGAGAGGCAAAACCTTTATGGATAGCCACGTATATCACATTACTGTACGATAACAAATGTAGCACCAATTTGTTTATTTAGATATAATAAAAAAGTATTTAGCAAGAAAGACTCATTAAATACTAACATATTAAAGATTTTTTTTGTGATTGTCGTCAATCTTGTTAAATTCTTATCTTGCTATATATGTATATCTACACATACATTATTTTACATGCATTTTGTATATGCACATTTAACAAATTTTATATTATTGCATTTAAAATTGATAAAAAAAACATCTTTAAATGAGTTAGAATTAATACCGAAAAGGTAAGAATAACTCCACATTAAAGTATGAAATCTGACAAACAGATAAATAGTGTTTGTGGTAAAATGAAGCATTGATGAATTTAGAAGGTGAAGAATAAATAATTCTGGAGAGCTTACAAACAATATAAATGTGCACACTATTTATAGGTTATGGTATTGTTTTGTTCACATCAAAGAACTTGACCTTTTCAATGCTACTACTAAACGAGCAGTTCTGGGTCTGAAATGTACAGATTTAAAATCTGACAGTCCTAATTGAGGTTATGGAAATGCCGTAAGTAAATATGACGTTTCAATAATTAGCGAAAGTTAATTAATTTTTGAGGTAGCAGTCTGCACGTATGCAGATCGATCACACCTAGACAACGTGCACGTTTTGTCCTTGTTATGGACTGCTATCTTTTTTTATATATATATATATATATATATATATATATATATATTGATAATTAAATAAATAAAATGACAATGCAATATTAAATTAGTTATATGTGCATATATAACGAGAAAGTAAGGAATGTTTATAAAATCTTTCAGTCTGATTGTACGTAGATAGAATATAGAGTGCTTCAGTCACATGTAAACATGTTTCATATGTAATCTACTCAATCTATAAAACGCCCAATATGTTAAAGAAGACAATAACAAATATTTGGTTATATTTTGTGCCTGCATTTTAGAACTTTTTATTACGTTTCTCTACTTCACCCTTCTTTTCTAAATTTGTTTAAATTATCAAATGAATGGTGCACTCTTAACTGTTCATATCCAATCCAAGACCGAAATAAAATTCTAAACATCTGTTATTTTCTGTACAGTATATATAGTTATAAATATATTAATATTATTATTATAATTGTACTTCATAAAAAATATGACATATTGAGCAAGAAAACTAAAAACAAAACATAACGTTAAGTTCTTTTGAATATTTCCTACCAAAAACCTTTAAGAAGACGAAACAAAAACAATAATACAACAAATAAGCACTTAAATATAACGATTAATTTAAAAATTATCATATTTAAATGATAAAAAGTTGATTTTTTTTTTGTTTGTTAGTACTGAAAAGTGGTATATTAAGCGGTAATCATGTTCTATGTACTTAACATTATAATTTTATAAAGGGTATGTGCGCATTCAATAATCCTAAATCGTATACTTTTGCTTAAAATTTCAGACGACTAATAAAAATTTGAATTTATCACATCCGCTGTAAATTGAAATCCCCATTTCGTATAAAAAATATAATTCACTATATACCCTGTATAAAATCGTTAAAAATTTTCAAAAACCCATACAATGGCAACAGGGGATGAACCTATAGTTTAATATATGACCAGCATTTATTTTTAAAAACGTTTCTGAATTCAATCCCCCAGTGCAATAAAGAAAAATAGCTATTTATCACCGGATATAAAAATTTTCCTAACATACCCTCTATATAATCTTCATTTTTATTAAAATCGATCAAAATCCATAAAATAAATAAATATTAATATTACGTTTTTTTTTTCTTACCAATAAAAAGGCAAGATGAAGGCCACTAAAATATCACTTGCACCCTATACATACACGGACCCCTGATTATCATTATCATCTAAATTAATCCTATTAAAAGCAGGCCCCCCACCATCATCGAAAAACCTTCGGAAAGTGAATTCAAAGAAACCATGGAACGGTCTAGAATTGTCAAGTAGATCGTCGGAATTCGTTGAATCTATTGAATTCGAGTTACGTAATTTGTCAGGATCGATCGGATCAAAATTGGAAGTGTCCGTTGGATATTCTATTCTCGGGATGTGTGGTGCCGGTTGTCTTCGCAATCCTTTGTCAAAGTCTATTTCTTTAAAGAATGGATGTGACTTCACTTCACTAGCATTTTTACCTATCCGCTTATCAGCACTACAACACAATTTTAATATTAAATCAGTACTTTCCTTTGATAGCTTCGCTTCCATTGGAATATGTAGAGTCGTTTCCCAATTTATAACCTAAAAATTAAAGATCCAGTTTTATTTTATTTTTAAAATTTCAAAACAATTCATAGAACAATAATTTTGAGGTTGCCATCACTAGATTGGTAAGCATTAAAAGTAAACATTTCTTTACCTTATACTGAGTTTCTGCAGGTGTATTTGCCAAAAACGGTGGACTTCCAACTAACATTTCGTATAATATAACTCCAACACTCCACCAATCACATAACTGTGTGTATCCAGTTCGTTGAAGAACTTCCGGAGCTATATAATTAGGTGTACCAACCAAAGAATGAGCCAAACAACGTTGATGCTCCATCCTTCTCCTCCTTTCCAATGGTTTACATCTGCATTCTTCATTCCAATCTTCCACTGGCTCCATGCTATCTTGCCTTGCATGTTCTAAAACAATTTGTTTAAGACGACTAAGAAATTTGAATGATTGAAACTGTAACCGTACCGTTGGGTTGATAATATTTTGAATTGTGCGTCCATCGAAATCCAGTACACAAACCAAAATCTGTAAGTTTAATATGCCCATCTTTATCTATAAGTATATTATCTGGTTTGATATCTCGATGAATGAACCCCATTTTATGAACACTTTCTACCGCACAAGTTAATTCGGCTATGTAAAATCTAAAAATTTCAAATGTTAAATGTGTTTAACCAAAAAATTTAAGTATTTACCGAGCCAAGGGTTCCTTAAAGATTCCTAATTTGATTAGAAGAGACATTAAATCACCTCCCGGGATATAATCCATAACGAAATATAAAATATCGCTATCTTGAAACGAATAGTACAGTTTGACCACCCACTCATTATCTGCTTCTGCCAGTATATCCCTTTCAGCCTTTACATGAGCAACTTGGTTTCGTTTGAGCACATCTGCTTTACGCAATGTTTTCATGGCATATAAATGATTTGTGTCTATTTTTCTTACGAGTGTCACTTCTCCAAATGCTCCCACTCCTATCGGTTTTATTTTAACAAACATACTTTTGTCCATTTTGGCACGTTTTAATCGGATATAATTCGATTCTTTCTGCGATAACATTTTTCGCATTTGACATTGAGCTTCAGGACTTAAACCAATCTTAGTCATCTCAGTTTCTAGTTGTAACCGTCGGAAGACACGTTGCTTATACGATTTGATTACGTTTTCAATGTGTTGTTCCATGAAGAATTTGAAGGCTTGAGGTGAATAATTTTTAACTTTACCGTCTCGCCGTTCTTCTTCTTTCTCCTTGCTGATTTTTTTACGTTCGGGGATGGGGGATTGATGTTTTATTTTTGTGTGCGGTGGTAATTGAGGCGGTAAATCATTTCTGTGATCTCCATTGTTTCCATTTATAATGTGATGATTGTTTTTCGAACTAACCGATGAAGATGCTGAAAGAAATTTTTATATGAAGCATTGATTGATTGATTTAATCTTTTATATGACTTATTTTTCTTATACAGTTGATAATCATTTTAATTAAAAACGCTATACCTACTTTTTGTATACAACTGACTAACTTGACAAATATAAATTTTCTATTTTAAAATAACAAACATTGTTTTTCTTACCTGTTGGTGGCAATGGTGGTGCAGAATCTGGATATGCAGGACAAGGAGGTCGTCCTTCAGAAGATGAAGTAGTCGACTGTGGACTGTCAGACCTATCAACTATGGGAGAATACTTCCTCTGCAATGGTTGATGAATGTGTGGTGATGCCCTAGGTGATATTGTACTTTCAACAGTTGCAACTTGAGCAGAATGTGATTCGTCACTGTAAGGCGGCGGTGGCAGTGGTGAATGGCCTATTCCTCTATGTGCTTTAGCCCTTTCTTGCATTGTACTGGCATAACTGGGAGGTTCTGTAGTAGGCACAACAACATTACTAGAACTAACTGGCGGTTGTACACTGACAGGAAGAGGGGCGGCAGGTTTATTAAATTGTTTTTGTTGTATAGAGGCATTGTAAGAGGGTGGTGGAGCCTGAGTTGTGGGAGGAGTTGTACTTGTTGGTGATGAAGGAATTGGCGGTGCTGTTGGTGCGATAGCTGTTTGGAGAACGGGTTTTTGAACTTGAGTACTTTTAACTGATTGCATTATTATTGGAGGTTGGGTTTTTGTTTGCCTTGCACCCCAAGCTAATAGAGGTGTAGGTCTAGGCATGGCTGTGGGTGTTGCAGTTGAGACCGGTATGGGACTTGGTGAACCAGCAGATGTAGATCCTGAATAGATCCCAGAGGACGGACTTTTTCTATACAAAAAAATTTTTTTGAGTGTGTATTCTATAAAAGGTGTAAAAATGTGAAAAATTACCTGAAATCTTGCGTGGGGCTTTGTCGATTTTGTATAGATGCTGAATATGATGGAGGAGGGGGTGGTCCGGAAGGTGATGGTGGTATTAAAGGGTAAGGCGGTGGGGGTTCCGCTGTACTCGAACTACTACTTTGATATAAACTTAAGGCTTGCATTTGTTGTGAAAGTTGTTGTTGTACTTGCGGTCCATTTTGTACTACCATTGGTTGTCTACCAGATGAGTTTGACACATTCGAAACAGGACTAGTGCCTCTTTGGGATGAGGCTGGGGAGGTGTAGACAGGAACTGCAGGTGGTGCTCGAGCCGGAACGACAGGTGCAGGGGACATTCGTTTAAACATCTGTTGGACATTATTTGGAACAGATTGGTACGGTGCATGAGGTGGGGGTGGTGGCGGAGTGTTTCTAGGAGGTGGCGGTGGAGGAGGTTCACTAAAATTACTCGGTGAATACTGCCGACTCACTGGTGGATGCAATTCCACTAATCTTGGACTATCCGATCTTGAACTTCCAGCTCCGCTATCAAGTGCTGGAGAACCACGTAACCCCAATTCCCTTTCAATACTTGGTTTTCTAATCAATTTAATTTTCGTAGAAGTATCTCCTTGTTGTTTCATCAAGTAACTAATTGCCCCCTCCAATTGACCCCCAGCCATTTGCAAAGCTCTAACCGAAGAATCCTCAGAATAACCCATATTTAATAATTGAGCAAGTGTTTGTCGCAATATTTGCACTTCCTTATCAGTACCGTTCGATCCAGATGTTGAACTAAGTGAACTTACACCGCTAGTAGTTGATAAATTAGAAATGGTACTAGCTGCACTTGAACCCTCACCGCCACCACCACTTTTGGCGAATGGAAGCAATGAGTTGTGGATTTCTTCCATAGCCTTCTGATGGTAGCCCTGAGAGCGGGCTGGCGCGCTGTTGTTCATGATCCTTAGCCCGGGCTGCTGGCCCATGATCCTACTTCACATGATGCTTCCTCTTCTTCCACCGCCCACTCCCATAAAAAACATTACCCTGTTTTTGAAGCCAACTCTATTTTAAATCTGAAAATAAAATAAAATTCTTTTCATTTAGTAATAAAGATTCAAAGTGGAAACGTGCCGCACATGGCAGATTTCGTAAATAATTTGACGAATGGTTAACAATGATTAAAAAAAAAATGTGATAGCATAGAAGAATTTGGAAAGTGTTATCATAAAATTGGTAAAGTGGAATACTTTTTTAAATAAAACAATAGATGTAGATAACATGAAACACAACATTTTTGTTATTTCTTTAAGAAATTGAGCTGCAATTGAAGTGATTAACTATTTGAGCACTTTTCCTATCACAATAAAACTTGTAGTCATAAAAATGACTTTTTTATAATGTATGTAGTATTACCTAAGAAAATGATAATAATAATCAATATTATATTTTATTCCTTTCAAAAACCTAATTGTTTAGAGCTATTAACTAATTTATCTTATATGTAAATAAATACACATCAGTTGAATTCAAAGAATTTCTGATAAGTGATTTTTATTTATTGCTCTTTCAGTTTGTAAGCTAGTTATTACGCATGTTTACTAATATTCAATTACATTGCACAATTATACAAATATTTCAAGGTTTGCAAAAAAAAAACTGTAATGGATAAATTGATAAGATATTTTTATATTTATCTTATAAAAAATTCAAAATGAAAAGCCCGTTTCTCAAAAGAAAATTTTTCCTAAAAATGTAAACAATGACGACGTTAACCTGCACTTTAACATAACTTTTAAGAATCCTTCTTCTTCTGAATAAAATTTTATTGGTTCAATCACCTATGAACCATATCGCCATCGTCCATCCTTTTAAGAGTTATTTTACAAGTGCCTAAATGTCACTAAAATAAAAAAACATAACCTCTAAAAAACTTAAGTAAGATGTGAAAGAAGATTTATCAAAAAATTCAAGCAAATTTATAAAATTGTAACTACCAAATTACAACTACCAAAATAATAACGTTAATGCCACTTATTTATAGGACACAAAAGAAACTTAGAGTAAGATACATTTATTATTGTCCCAACACTTAAATTTTTGAGGTTATCTTATCAATTATATAGAAACAAGGAACATAATTGTAGTTTCATTATAAAACAATGTGTGAATCAATGAGAAAAGGCGGTATGGGCAATACAGTATGAAAAATGCTTTATAACAAGTTTATTAATAATCAAAAATAATTTTTTTTGCTACTCCCTAAATAATAAATGGCTAATAACGTATTTACATATAAAATTTGTCATTCTTATTAAATTGAAATGAGACAAATAGGTTAAGCGTTTAAAAAAATGCAGATTTTTAATTGAAAAAAAAAGACGGAATTGAAAATAGCTTATAATGTGGTTTTATCCTCATATTTATATTAAAAGCAGGTATTTTTGGAAGGAGAATGTATTCAAGAAGGAAAATAGCGCAATAATATTCTCGAAAAGTAGCAAATATTTGTTAAAGTATTTAAATCATCCAATCTGTCAAGATGCATTGGTTCACACAATGCCTGAGGCTGAGTTAGTGGTATGTGCCAAATTGCTATCAAATGTCTCACTCTAATGGCATACCATTCGCATTCTTTGGCATTGTGACACTCAACCAATCTGTTCCTGTCAGAAAAGATATAATGCAACTTTATTTATAAACTTGAAACAGTGATTACCTTATGAATTTTCTCATAAAAGCTAGGAATTACATAGAAATCTGACAGATTTAAAATGTCAATCCATCTCATTCTATTTGGAATTTAACAACACTGCATTGACACTTTTTTTAAAAGGCACTTCGTTGATCAATCCGACCGTCTGTTTTCTTATCGCGCGATGGGATCCTTCATCAAATTCCGAATCTACGAGATACAGAAACTGTTTGAGTCACTAAAAACTTAAATGAAAACAAAGAAATTTCTGAATGGATTAGGTATCGGCCATCTTACAGAGTGTCAAATTCCAGACACTACCAACTTAAACTAATCTAAATTTCTAATTTCCTATAAAAATTTCTTGAAATATCGAACAAATTAAAACAAAATCAATACGAGCAATAAATCTTTTTAAAAATGCGCGACACAAATTCTAATCTAATCATATAAATTAGTGTATTTAAAAAATTAGCAGAATGTACTATTTAAATTTTATATATTGGCACCCGTGGTTCTTTTCATAGGCGTGCACACATTATTGAAAAAAAATTTTAAATTCTTAAAGCTTATATATCGATTTTTTAAATAATAAATACAGAATATTAAAATAAATAACCAATGATAAGTCTTAAAAATTGAAAAAACCAATTCTGTTATTTCGCTTGCAATTTTTGTTCAAGTTCATGTACGCTCCTGAATTTTTAGATTTTTATACATTTACGGACATTTAAATCATTATAAAATGTTCTAATTATGGGACTGTAACAAATAGAACATTAAAAAATCTCTCTTAATTTCACCCCTACCTACTTAAAAATATTTCAAAAGTAAATAAAACTTTATTTATTCTTCTTGATTTTTTTCCGTTAATTTTAAGATAATTCCGTTTTAAAATTGATTTATTTGCCTAAATTATTTAATTAAATTGAATTCTAATAATTATTTATTATTTTAGATTAATTAACTAATTTGGTTTTGATCATCCATGGAGTTCATGACATAACCTAGAAATTGTGTAAATAATGGGGAAGGTGTATTCATTAATTATTAGGCCTCTTAGAAATTTCAATTTGGAAAGTAGGGCTCATAATGTGATTTCAAAAGAGAAGCCAGTACCTGCACCGAAACATAAATCTGATCAAATAGATTATGAGAGGATTGTTAAAGGTAAGGTTAGAATAAGGAATTGTTAATGCGAAGAAATTGATCCATGAATTTTTAATATGGTATGAATGAAGAGATATTGTTCCGGTTCCGGTTGTTACAATAATTACAGTAGTTGTAGCCTTAATCATTTAAGATTTTATTTTTAGTGATGTGTTTGGTTATCTACCAATTTCTTTATATTTTGAATTTAAATTGCATTGTAATCTGAAATATTTGTAATTAGGGAGTTCCGGAGCAAAATCTAATTCATAAACCGATGAGACTGGTAGGAAATCAAGTATTATTAATTATAATGCAAAACCAACTCATTTCTCATCATATTTATGGGAAACCAATTTACAAATAATGAAGGAACATTATTGTATTTATTGCTCTTTATATTTTCGAAAACCTACAAAATTTTATTTTTTATTTTAGAATATCCTGAAGTCATTCAAGAATCATTTAAGAAACATGAAGATTTAGATAAGCACTTAAAAGATATTTACGTTAAGTCATACGATCCTCAGGTAATTACAAATAAATAATATTACAAATGTATCATCAAATTTTTACGAGCCTATTTAAGCAGTTATTAAAGTTTCCATTTGTTTAATTGCAAGATAATCTCTAAATTTGAACTATGTACACATTTGAAATTTTAATTTTGAGGTTAGGTAACATTTTCAGATTGGTGGTAACTTACATATTTTATAATTTTCCATTTTTTTTTTGTTTCAGATTATTACCAAGTCAGAATTAAATAAAAAAGTTAATGAGCGCCCTTTACCATTAAATAGAAGTATAGTAGAAGATTTCGAATTTGGTTTTAAGGAACCAGAAAAATCTCCATTAGGAAAAACGATTTTAAAAAAAGTAATGAAATTTATTTCTGAACATCAAACAGATCCTAAAATGTATACAGCTACAAAAATAGCTGAAGATTATTTGTTACCTGAAGAAAAAGTTAGTAAGTAATTTTATCTTTACTATATTTAATGTTTATCGATATAAACGCTTTTAAGCCTTTTCTCAGTCTGGCCCTTTATACTTTTTGGACTACTTTACAATATTTAAACAAGAAATTTCTTGTGACCAATGTGCAGGAGCTTTTCAAAACTACGCTGTAACAATGAGTGTTTTTGTGAAATTGTTAAGAGGGACTGCAAGAAAGTGGTCTCTAGAAGGGCTTGTGAATGTAAAATATTTGCATTTCTAGTAGTACTAGTTTCGAAAGGAAGGCCTGGCAGTTTTTTCCATACAAATTCATTCAAATGTGAAAGGAATGAGGGTGCACTTTAGCAATGACCGTCTTATGTATCATGTTTCATTATGTACCAGAGAAATTTTCGTTAGATAAAATGTTAATGAATTTTTTTTTTTTTCAGAAAATATTTTAAAATACTTTCATGTATACAAAGTGTATATACCTGAAAAGAGGGAGATCAAAGCTGTGTTTGCTGCACCTAGTAGACCAAAAGTAATTGTAACACGTGTTCCACATAAGCAATTGCCAGCAGGAAAAAAGACAAATGAAACGTGATCATTTAATTGTTTGTTAGTCCAATTAATTAGATTATATACTTGTTAAGTTAAATTAAAAAAAAGTTTAAAAAATTTTAATATTTTTATCATGCGTTGCCTTTTAGAGCAGCTATGGGGCCCTACAAGAAAATTGAGTATTACATTTTCTTGTAATATTTGAAATTTTAATATTATTTATTTTTATATTTAACTCAGGTGCCACTAACGCCATCCATTTTATAAATATCTAACTAGCTAGAAATATAAATTCTCTAGGGTTTAAGAGGGGGCAGCAGTGGTTTAATTTCCCAAAATATTCAAAAATAAATTTATTATTCTTACCAAATTGGAACGATCCTTGCACTTTCCATTTCCATAAACTTAACATAAGAAGATTGAATTAGGTCTGGATTATTAAGAGAATAGTTCTGCTCTTCCCCATTTTTATTCTTGTATAAATAATTCTGATTGCATTATGCATTCATGTTTTAGCTCAACAGACGTTTTACTCATTTCTCACTGATTAATTTTTTCAAAAGGTTGCCATAAACATCTGCTTTTATCATACTCCATCAATGTCTGATATGTCCCTGAGAGTTACCAACATTTTTTCAACAGATGATTTTGTGCATGTCTATTTTGGACATAAAAATTCTTTGTGAATTAAATAATATAGACAAATTTCATCACTTGTTTTTTTTTTTTTTGCAAAAACGTCGGGATCCACATCAAAAATTTCCAGATGCTTTTTTGAACGATTAAATCGCATATCAAAATGGTGCATTCGCCGGGACAAAACAAATTAATTTTTCATTCATAAAAATATTTCCAACTAATTTTAAGTGAAATTCGTATATTCAGGGATTCATCCGCGCTTTACTTTTACTCTTCTGCATAAAAGATCTACTAGATCCATTTCAGTCTTCCTGTTTTACTCAAGTTGATGATTTTTTTTTAAATGTGCATCCCGTCTTTTGAACATTCAGTAACTTTTAAGGTTTTCTTCAGAAATTTTTATTGTTTCAATTTCTTTATTTTATGTATTACAAAAAATAGATATTTTAAATGTGTCTTAAAGATAATAGAATTTGTGTGGCAAATTAATAAATGTTATGATTAAGTGCAGGATGTGGGAATTTAATTTTTTAATTCTGTAACGTTAGATGAGATTCCTGCAGAAAATAGTTTTCCTATTAGAATTAAGAGCGCGTATTGGGACTAGAAACCAGTTACATGGGCGGGACGTCCTAATATCGGCGCCGCGACGCAGCGTCAACCAGCAGTCGACGCGTCTGGATGGATCGCGGGTGCGCACACGTAGTTCGTTAGTAATGGTCAGCTGTGTAGGGAAGATATCGAGAAATGCGCCTTAGGCATGTAACTCTGGTTTCCAGAGACAACCTACGGCAGCACCATGTCCGCGTCCGGTTTCGATATCACATAGACATGTAATATGCGTGTGCCTAGTGTTATTTCACGGTGAAAATCTGGCGTGAACGGTGGGATCGAGTGATGGCGTCGGTGGCAGGTCCGACCGAACCGCCCGCCACTCACGGGCACAGTTTTGGAAAGAAGACCTTTCATAAGCCAACCTACTGCCACCACTGTAGCGATATGCTATGGGGTCTTATTCAACAGGGATTCATCTGCGAAGGTACAAAAAAAAAAAAATCGCACACAAAAAAAAAACAGAAATTTGGTAAAAAATGGAAATTCAAAAATTTAAGAAATTTAATTAATCTTATAAACCACAAATTAATTAGGGTAACAACATATATAAACAAAATAAATAGAAAGAGTGCGCGCGCTTTATTCTTCTCTTCCATTCTGTTGTAATCTAATTTAAAAGAGCCCCATTTCTAATTAAATCCCGCGGGGGGATTTATTTAATTTTAAATGAAATTGAAATCTATTAATGACGTTATCATATTTTTCGGGAATCCTACGTAGAATTAATCGTCGCGACGCAACCATTGCTCCCGTTTATGCGCATTGATCTACCCAACACGATTCCCTACGATTTTCATTTCGGAATGGATCGTATCGGCCTGTATGACGTCAGTACATCACCTATGGTAGACCCCTCCAGAATATTTCAGGGTTTTTTTTTCTGGGGAAAATTCCCCTCTTAAAAAAAAAATTTTAAAAATCAAAATAATCCCCCCTCCCGTTTTTCACCCCTATAGCAAAGTTAAGATGCGAAAGTTAAATAGAAATGTGTTTATTTGTTTGTGTGTGCGCGCGCGTTTATCCCCGAAAAATAAAAAATAAAATTGCAGATTAACTTTTATAAATAGTCGTTGGGTTGTATATTGATTTATTAGCAAAACTTGTGGAATGGATTCGACGTCATTATCATGACGTCAAATATGAGAGTCTGGATGTTCAGATCTATTCCAATCTGACCCATTTCCTCTTTTTATAAATATTTTTACTAGTTGCTACAAAATTATGTTAAGGATTTAATCAATTTTTGGGGAAAATTGTTACCAGAGGAAAGAGATATGTATATCGTTTTAAATTTTCTGAAAAATTTAAATAAAATTGGTGAATTAATTAAAACAGAAAAGGAGATCTGTGCTAGTTTAAAACTTATTGGATTTTGCATTTTTTTTATAACTTTATTTATTCTTTGAATAAATTACATCATACAAAATGAGATTTTTTTAAGTTTTATGTAGAATATCGCAAAAAATCTTTTTTTTTTGTTAATAAAAAGTAAATAATATTTGTTATCCACAGTGAATAAGTGGTTAAGCCTAATTTGATCCAAAATGACTGATGTTGCTTAAAACAAAGACAGAAGTGCTTGCTTTATAATGCATAAATATCCAAGTTATTGTAAAAAATATTTGTATATTCTTTTCATCTTCAGATTTAACAACTATTCAATCATTAAAATGTGATATCTATTCTAAAATCAATTGATTCAACATTATAAAATATTTTATTTTACAATGTAACTAACATTAAATGATAAATATTTATGAATAGTGTATTTGCTTCTATTTTTTAACGCAGTTGGTTAACGGTTTTATCCAATCCTAACATAACCTTATTTATTTCTATCGTATCTAACATAACCTTATACATAAGTTTGGGAATAAACTACCAATATAATATCTAAATTAAATAATCCAGTTTTGAATAATAAATCATCTTGAAAATAAAAATACACAATATCATACCAAATAACAAAAATTAAATATAAAACATAAAAACTTACCCAATTCTTTATTTCAAGTGCAAACAATTCATGGAATGGATAATAGTAACTCAATTACAACTTCATCGCCTTGTTCTGATTTTGGACATCCTCAAGTATATTGGTATACGATACACTTCCGCAGTACACATATTACCAAGTCTCTCACACTTTACTTTTTGTAAATCCAAGGATTCTAAAATAATTTCAAATATTTCTATGCTTTACTATTGAAAAAAATTTATTTCAAGAAACTCCTTCCATAGATGTAAATATACAATTTCTTCAGTTTGAGAAAATGGTATTCTACACCAGAAGTTTTATAAACAATGAATTAATTTGATTTGCAGCATTAAAAAAAGGATTTAAAAAGAGCAGCAACGATTTTTTCATCTTCATCACTTGCTTCATCTGTACATGAAGATTTTCTTATTCCTGAAGCTTGATTAATGTTTGAAAATAGTTGATGCTATCAAAGAAATCTTTCACTCTTTTTGATATGTTTGGAAATAAAAGATGGTGATCTGGGCTTCCTTTTATCCACGTTACACACAAAATAATCAATCATTATTAAGAGTTCGCACTACAATCACACAATCAGAGCGATAAATACCCTTTACTACCTTTACTAATAATATTGTGGCAGTTTATTTTCATCAGCTAATTTATAGTGGACGAAACGATGATCGCTTTACTTTGGAACATATAATATAATCAAATCGTCGATACATATAATAAGTATATAATACTTAAACATTTCAAACTTACTAATTCGACCATTTCCTCTTGATCTTGTTACCATATCCCTCTTGAAATTATTACAAAAATAAAGAGAAAATACATTTTCTCCTTTTTTGCTCTTCTTGATCGGGTTGTTTTTGGTTCATCTCTTTTTCAGGAACACTTTCTTGATTGACTGTTCCTTCTGAAACTACGTTTTCCATACTGTTCCCATTTTACTTCTTATAGTGGTTTTTTGTTATTAGTTCATTTTCTTCGTTTACAACCATATCACTATTTTTACTTTTTCTGGATCTTGTAGTAGTGCTCTGGACATTTTTATTAATGTCCTGTTGCCTTTCTTTTGCTCAATCATCCTCATCTACCTCGGGGGATTAATTTTCTTCCTGATTTGTACTTTTTTTCGCCATGAGCCCGAAGCAGTTGAAGCATATTCAAAATTGTGATACGTCAAAAGAAGTATGTAAAAAAAATGGAGTCGGCTTCTCTTTTTTATTATTCTTTGGAAGATGGACGCATATATTACATCGTTGTAATTTTGGTTGCATATCATTTAAAAATAAAATTAAAAATAATTTCCACTTTATTTTTGTTTAAATATATACCGTACGCCTGGAATACATCTACCCGGGTAGATACGGCTAGTTTATTGATTTTATAGTTTGTAAAAAAAAAGATAATTTTAAAAACATATATCATGTGGTAAACAGCCTGATAAAATGCAAAGTAAAAAGTTGTTATATTCAAAACGTACACATTTTTGTTAGCATTAGAAGAAGGGATTATTGATCCGGGGGCTTTACTCAGAGAGAGTTTCAGCACGCATCTCCTCTACAGCCCAGCATCGCAATGTAATTGTGAAGCAAGATCTCCCGCAATCAAAAAGAATATTCTACATCTCATATTAATGATTTACATTTTTGCAATCTGACTCTTGCATTTTTTTTCTCCTTGAACACTCGGCATGCAACTAATTGCCACTACAAATCAACGATGGCTACTTAAAAAAAAATAAACTTTATAAAAACAGGTTGCGCGCGTGCGCTGACCTCATTAATCTCCAACAATTCTTTTATTTTAGACTGGTGAGATAATTTTTTTATAATTTTTTATTTTTTTAATTATTCGGTAAGAAGGTAAAGTGGACCATTAAGGAAAATTTTAAATAAAACTTGAATGAGATATAATTTTCTGGAATTAACTGTAACATAACACGATGTCGGGCCCTAAAATACGATTTTACGAACAACTTGATGTTGTTACTTTCATAAGCACAAATGAATATTATTAAAATTATTTTCTTATGTATTTTGGTTAAATAAGGGATGATATTTTCGAAGAAAACATAATATGCACTTAAAAGGGATAGAGTGTATATATGCCCGGCGCAACCACCCTTTCAATATTAAAAAATCATTATCATCAACCTCAAGTAGGCACCTCTTTATCGCTTATTGTTAATCCTACGACGTTTACTGAAATTCCCAGTTGTTGCAATTCTTTTAAGAGGATGTCATCCTATATTCTTCGTTCATTTAATGCCATGAAGAATTTTGATTTGTGTGATGCCTGCAAAATCTTTTAACTGTACATTTTAAATTCTTCACAATTAGTTCCTGGTTGTCTTATCTTTGGTGGAAGTGTCCATAAAATTCTTCTACCATATGTAATTCGCAAACTTGTTCCTAATTCAGAACTCAAGTAGAATAATAGCTCTACATCTTTTTAATAAATAAAAAAAATGTCCTTTAAACTTTCATCGAAATAAAAAGATTCTTTAAATTCTAATTCTATCATTTTGTTTCAGTTTGCAACTTCGTGGTGCATGACCGTTGTCTAAAGACCGTGGTATCACCATGCTCCAGTATCGCCGCCAGCCTTATCAAGGTATTATTATATCAAAAAGAATTTTAAAAATCATATTTATAATTTTTCTTTGCAGAATCCGGTAGCTCACTGTTGGTCGGAACCGTTCCATCACAAAAGAAAATTTTGCAATGTCTGTCGAAAAAGATTAGATGATAGTGTATCCATCCACTGTGAAAGTAAGTAATTCATTTTTAAATCAATTACGGAACTGGGGTGATGTTATTTCTAGACCGAAATGAAACAATAAATTATTTTTTCTAATAGTGAAGAATGAGAGTAAGTAGACATCCAAACATATATCTCATTATGCAAACATTAAAATTTAAGAAAATAAAGTAAAATATAATTTATAATTTAGTAATATGTGCTTTATTCACATTTTAAATATGCAGAGACTCTCTTAAATTGATTGCAACTCCTCTATTTATTTAAATTTGTATTTAGAATTTTTAAGATATCTAACCTCAAAATATATTAGTTAATAATTTTATTCAAAAATGGTAAATGAATTTTTTTTATTTATACAGAAAATAGGATGTTGAGATGTTTTTTCTTTTTTTGTCAATTTAGTATGCGAGTATTATGTTCATACGGAATGTCAAGACTTTGCGGTAGCTGATTGCAAGGAAAACGCCACGTATTTACCAGGAAAACGATTGTCATTTGTACACCATGAACATCATTGGAGAGAAGGAAACCTGCCGAGCAATTCAAAATGTGCTCTATGTAAGAAAACTTGCTGGACATCGGAATGCTTGTCAGGGTATCGCTGTGAGTGGTGTGGGATGACCGTAAGTGCTTCATTTATATTCGGAATGAAAGAGATTTTATGTGGTACATTTTGTAGTGTCATGCATCGTGCCACGTGAATGTGCCAACTGAATGTACTTTCGGAATTTTGGAACCAATTTACCTTCCGCCGCATGCCGTAAGCATTCCAAGAACTGAGGTGCCAATGGAAGCTATAATAGGTGTCCAGGTGCGGCGCAAGGAAACCTTGTCTCGTGAGTATTCATACCGTAAGTTAAATTAATTATTAAGCTATGAAATGTTTATACCAACACGAGGAAGCAACAAAATTTCCTTATTTTATTTTTATTCTCTTTTTATTTATTTATTTATTTTTATTTTAGTTTTTCCTTGAAAGACATTTCGTTCTCAAGCTGTAATGCTTTATAATTTTGTTTTAATTTTTATTTTAAGATGGAATGATTTTGCAGTCATCAGTGGTCTTAGCGATGATAGCCGGGCAGCTTTATCGGCCGTTTTCAAGCGTCTTTCTATTGTTTTGTCCCGCACCTGTCACAGCAATTGTCACCCCTCACATCCCTATCTGCGAGGTATTATTTTCATTTTGCTCGTGGTGTGTTTAAAAAAAAATAAATAAAAAATCAACCAACAATTCTAATCTTTGCTTTAAACCACTCGAGACTGGCGAACTATCCTTGCATTGATACGCAAAAAAAAAAACTTCCTCAATTTATTTTTCTTCTGTTTTTTCCACCATGTGTGATAAATAACCTGGAAATTAAATTTTGTTTCCTAGATTTCGAAGGATTGATTTTTAAAAATTTTTTTAGCGAGGAGCATTTCGGAAGAGTTCAATAGTGGTGATGGATCGAAAACGCGAGATGAAGAATGTGGACCAACTACACCCCACGGTCAAAGCCGCACTGATAAACAGAATAAAGAAAAGGAAGATCGGGATGAAGGTAAGAAAAATGGAAAAATCATAACAAATCTAATTTGATTTCTTTTTGTTTATTATAGAAGTGATTAAAGTGTATGATGGGAACAATTCTGCGAGGAATCGAATATTTCGAACGATAGTTGTGAGTAGGCAAGCACCTTTAAAACAGGTCCTAACTCAAGCACTTAGAGCATTTCATATTACGAAAGATCCGTGTTCCTTTCATCTCACTGATATGTACTCACCGGAGGAAGTCACACTTCAAGATCCCACGCCAATTTTAAGTTTGTGTAGGAAGGAAGGAAAAAGGCCTGCCGTATTCTTGCGTTTCAAGTAAGAGCATCAATTTTAATTTTAAGAAATATTAAAAAAAAATAAACATTTTAGATTAGTTTGTAGATATTAATGTAATAACTTTAAGATATATTTTTTAGGTTAAGTGTTTGAAACAATTTTCTTTTTTCATTGCAGAGACAGAGACAACGATCAAGGTGAAGTGCGCGTTTATCCCGGTAAACTGCAAGTTTCTCAGGCATACTGCACCGTGCCTGTGGATTCTAGTACAACAGTAGCTGATTTAATTCGTGAAGCTCTTCATCGATTTGGTCTAGTTGATATACAATGCGAAGACTATCGTTGCAGTGAAGTTTTACTGGACCGTGGCGGTAAATTATTAAAATTTACATTTATAGAAATTTTTATTATATAATATGAGTTAAATGCTCTATTTAAAACAAATAAAAATGTAAAGACAAAAAAAAAAGAGATTAAATGTTGAATGTTTTCCAGTTAATCGAAAACATTCATTTCTTTTTTTGTTAATAGTAACTGAACGTGTTTTGTCTTGGAATGAACGACCTTGGGAAATTATGAAGCAACTTGGTAAAGACAGCATACGCCAAATGGAACTAATGCGTTTTTACCTGCAACTGAAGCAAGATCCACACGGGCCAAATCTAGCATTATTCGTTGGAAACTTACCACCAAATTTATCAGAGAGAAACTACGAAAATATTCTAACGGATTTTCTCAAAAAAGGTAAATACACTTTTGGAAATAGGTACCAAAAAGAAAAAAATCTCTAAATAATAATTCATTTTCTTTTTCAGAAAATAAATTTTCCAACATTGGTCCTATCTACTATGAATACGGTTCAATGGTGATAACATACGAAGATTCCGATAAGGCCGTGCGAGCGCTATACGCACTTAGAGAATCCAAATTTGAAGACAAACATCTTTTAGGTAAGTTCATTAAAAATATAAAGGAAATATTTTAGAATCGCACAAATTTTTGTGATTCCAGTTATGCTCTTGCCAAATATCGAACCCTCGATGGTACCCGCTGGAGTACAACCACTTTTAGTTTTTGTAAACGTTAAATCTGGAGGATGCCAAGGTTTAGAATTAATTTCGAGCTTTAGAAAATTATTAAATCCATATCAAGTATTCGATTTGGACAATGGAGGTCCGTTACCTGGTTTGTATGTTTTTCGAAACATACAGAATTATAAGATTTTGGTGTGTGGTGGGGATGGGACGATCGGTTGGGTATTGCAATGTTTGGATAACGTCGGGCAAGATTCGCAATGTTCATCTCCAGCTTGCGCGATCGTACCTTTGGGAACAGGTGAGTTTGTTAAAAGTGTGCGAAAAAGAACACGCTTTAGACCATACCAACTGATTCTATAAATAAAAATGGTTCTATTTGTCTTTTTCCTTTAAAGATATTTTGTCATTTTGAATTGATTGGCACTTATTTCGAGCACTTGTATCATAATGTACTTTTAACTAAAATATTTATTAGGCAATGATTTGGCGAGAGTTTTACGATGGGGTCCGGGATACACAGGAGGAGAAGATCCTTTAAATTTATTAAGGGATGTTATCGATGCGGAAGAAATTCGTTTGGATCGTTGGACTGTAGTCTTCCACCCTGAAGATAAACAGGATGACAATGTGAAGCAGGTCAACTCCACCGGTAAGAAGAGGCAAAAACTGTCCAAAATGAAAGTGACCAATGAGCAAATTAAAAAAACAGGTCAATCATACATGTATGTCGATGTTGTTTTGCTGTAATCTAACTACGGCAGTAACTAATTTTATTTATTTACTTTTTTGTTTACAAAAAAAACCAAATAGGAGTTTAAAAGAATTGCCTGCTTATTTGTAGGGTTATGTTGATGACCTACTTTTTTTGAAAGCAGGCTTGGACTCGTCTTTCTTTTCAGCGCTTTAAGCACACTTTCTCTCTCTTTTCCTTCTCTTTCTATTCCTTTCATTCCGATTTGTTTTTTTTTTTCATATATAAATAACTAATTATTAATTTAACTATTTGAAGTAAAAGCGTTTTGAAGCGCGTGCGCTGCAAAATTGTGGGTATGAGCATAATCACGCATGCGCCCCCTATATTTGTTAAATTATCATTTAATTTTTTTATAGCCTACTATGATACAGGTAATGTTTTTTCTTTTTTGTTTCTTTTACTCACTTAAAAGCTATACACACAAATTTATTAAAAAAAGAAGTTTAAGAAGATGTTTTTTGTTTTCTTCTTCATTTTTTTATTTTGCATATAGAAAAGTGAACTACTCAGAAAAGCTCATTGATTTGATAATTATTAATTTATGTTCAAAATACATATGGCAAAAATATCAAAATTACGTGGAACAAAGGCAACACAATTTTTGAATTTAATGTTTAGCAAATGATAAATTCACATTTTTTTCAATATTCTTTTAAAAGTAATGAATTAATAAATAGAACAAAGACGGCAACGTGCTGTATGTAATGTAATCGCAAGTGATGGAAGATGAGAAAATCACAAATTTTCGATTTTTCCAATTTCCTATAAAGTTCCTTATCTCTTCTCAGTAAACATTTTGAGTTACTTAAGAAAAAAAAAAAAATCAAATTCGATAAGCATTTTTCTGGGGTAGTTTATGTAGGGGATGCTTTACCTATATAAATAGCTCACTCTAATAAAAAAAAATCTAAACCACTATAATTTTAAATGTTTTTCCCATTTTTCACTTTAGCGCCCTCTAACTGTTTTTTTTTTTAATTTATTTTCAATTAGTTTTAAAACATTGCTGCATGGAATATCTTTGTTGTGTTAAGTAGTTATGTAAATACGGCAAAACAACATTTTTTATATAAAAAAATTAAATTAAAGAAAAACAAAAAATTAAATTCATAACCATTACCATTATCAACAGAAAGCTTTCTCAAAAAGTAGGTAACTGAATGTTGTACACATTTTTACAACCAATAAAACGTGCACTAAAATTTTATCGGTTGTAATAAAATTTTTGATTTGAAAAAAATTTTAATTTTTGATTTGTTTCGTGTGTTTAGTTGTGGCGGGATCAACAAGTGAGGACAATTCACAAATATTCGTGATGAATAATTATTTTGGGATCGGGATCGATGCTGATTTGTGTTTGGACTTTCATAATGCCAGAGAAGAGAATCCAAATAAGTTCAATAGTCGATTGCATAATAAAAGTGTTTACGTGAAGATGGGACTTAGAAAAATGGTTGGACCAAAAATGTGCAAGGATTTGCATAAAGAAGTTAGGTTGGAGGTGGATGGGAAACTTGTGGAGTTACCACAAGTTGAAGGGATTATCATATTAAATATTTTAAGGTAAATCAACATCAATATTTAAATCAGTTGAATGTCGCTCAAAATTTATCTTAATCTCAAAAGTACGAGGATTTTAGAACGTAAAAGTCAAAAACTCATTTTAAAAAATGTCAAAATGTATAAATTCTTTTCTAGTTGGGGTTCTGGTGCAAATCCGTGGGGACCAGAAAAAGAAGATCAATTCTCAAAACCAAACCATTGGGATGGAATGTTGGAAGTAGTCGGTGTTACAGGTGTAGTCCATTTAGGGCAAATACAATCAGGACTTAGATCGGCAATGCGTATAGCTCAGGTAAATATCAACAAAACAAAATTAGAAAATGTGTGTGGAAAAATTATGCATAAGAATAGAAAATCTTGATTTTTTATTCATTTTTGGTTTATAATGAATGGGACAAAGGCGAGGATTTAATTAGTTGACAAGAAATTTATTTGTGACTTATATTGATTGAGAATTTGAATAGTTGAAATGAAATGGAATTCATACAAAACATTTTTTTTCTAGGGTGGTCACATAAAAATCCATTTGCATTCCGACATTCCAGTGCAAGTTGATGGTGAACCATGGGTTCAAAGCCCATGTGATGTGGTAGTACTAAAATCAGCTTTGAAGGTATACAAACATTTTTTCTTTCTTAATTTTATAATCGAAATTTTTTCTTTTTAATTCTATAACTAGATATTTTAATTTATTAGTAGTTAGCTAGTTTCGTAAAAATTGAGATGTTTTAAAGATTGATGCACAATAGTAAATGTCAAAAAAATGAAAATGTCAAATGATGTTTTATCATTTATGACATTTTTGTTTATTTGGTATTGTGGAAGCGCTGGGCGTGAACTTTGTGGTGCATCCAACTTTAAATTAGCGCAGCGCGCATTTGAAGAAATTATTTCTTTTTTTTTTTTAATCTAAGTAGAGTGTAGATAGAAACGATTAAGAATATTTCCTTTTTTATTCTTACTTAAAATTCTATCTTATCTGTTTTTATCTCTAATTTTTTAATATCAAAATTTGCATGTGAATTTCAAAAATAAAAAGAAAAGAAAAGAAAGAAAAATCTTTCCCCCTACCCCATTGAGCGCTAAAATCAACGAATAAAAACAGGAAGACACTAGATCCCATACAATTCCCAATCAGAATTATTTCATTCATTTTAAAATATATGCGCGCGCATCTATTAATAGCAAACACGTGACACAAATAATTCAATACAAACTATATCCCCTTACTAGTTGAAAGGGTATTTATGAAAACCGTGTAGATATAATAAGATAGATGAGCATTATTTCAGAATAAGTGGTCAAACAAAGAACAGGTAGACACCTCAAACGGTATCTACATTATTCAAAACTATTGTTTTACAGAAATAATAGGTATACACAACGTATTTAGAAACTCGTATACACTATAGCTTGTTACAAACAATAATAAATGTCATGTTTGTTGGTTGTGACAATCAAATAATCCATAGATAAGCGCGTGAGATGATTTTGTGTAAAAATGTTAATATACAAGGCGATTTATTAGTTTTATAATAAACTGATGGAAATGAAAGTTGATATGACTTTAAATTACCTAAATAAAAAATTGTTATTCGTATAGTACCTCTTTGAGGTAATGCATTGCTTTTTCCTATAAATTATTGATCCGTTTGAAAGAAGTAGATAGCTAGATATTTGTATCTAAAATAAGTGAATTTTATTTTCTTGTCTTAATAACGAATTAATATCAAAACATATCAATGAGAATCCTAAAATATCAAGATTATAAATCTTACGCTGTTTTTTCTTTTGGTATTTAATTTCAAATTGAATAGTTTTCAAGTTGAATTTTAAATTTTTTTCAACATGTCACATTACTTTTATCTTCTAAAGTAAATCTGAAAACTATAATAGATCACTTTATATAAGTTAATTTGTTTTTGTTTAGTTTGATCGGGAGTCTAATATCTTTGGTTTATAATAGGCCACAATGTTGAAGAAAAATAAGTTCAAGCGTCGGCCAACAGAGCCCAACATTCTACCAGCCAATGGGGAGGGGGGCAAGAGCACAGACGATTAACAGATTATCAATTACATACATACTCCTCCATATTCCCGGCACAACATCAAAGATTGTTACTCTAAATGGCATGTAGTATTATTTTTGTTATGCTTTTCTTGTAATTTCTTCATGATTTTTATTTATATATCCGTAGATCTATTAGTTAGAACAAAAAAGAAAATAATTTTTTAATGAGTATGTGTGTGTGTGTGCGCCCCTCCTCCAGGCCACCATGCTAAAGAAGATGAAAGGAAAAATGAAGAGACGCAATACGGAACCGACGATGCTAGTTTCACCTGGGGTCCATTTGGCGCCTCTACCATCCAACGATGGAGAATCTCCAACTGATCCGAATAACACCACATTTTAATCAACGCGCATGCGCAAAGTGATTTCTTTACTTTAATCTCCTCTCCCCTTCAAGAATTAATAAAAAGAAAAATATATTAATATTAATAATCGCGCGATTATGCGTATGCGCGCGCGTACACACTTACATGTGTGATAATGGTACAATTTTTAAAATAAACCCATTGGGCATGGGTAATTTTAGTTTTAATAATTTTATCCAATTTTTGCATTTATATGAAGAAATGCACCTACCTGCATAAAATGTAAACTATATTTTAATATGAAAAAAAAAGAAAACTGTAATAAGGTTATTACGTTCGTATGGAAAATTTCCAAAAAAAAAAAAGAAGAAACACAAACGATCTTAAATAATTATAGTCAAGAGGCCAAAGCCCAAGTTATGTTTGTTTGATTTTAAAAGTACCTCCCGTACTTTTAGATTTGTTGTAGTATATTAAAAGTTTATTTGTTGCAATTTATAATTGTTAAAAAAATTATAAAAGAATAAACAGCAAAACAACAAAACGATACACTCAAAATGAAGAAAAAAATACAAACTGGTAAAATAATCGCACAATATGCGCAAAACGAATCGGCCCTGGAACTTTTCTTCAATTATTTTTATGAAAGACTTTATATACAAGTAAGTGCACAGTGTGGAAGTTGGACAAATATCATATTTGGGAAAGTGATTTCTTTTAAATGATTAAAGAAGAATTTGTGTTTGAAGGAATCGGGATTTTTTTGAAGGGATCTTCCAGATTTCCGCCGAAAACGTGCGCGCGCCCAAAATTTTACCAATAAAAAAAAACCAGAAGTAGGTTAAAAAAAACGCAAATTTCTAGACTACTCCCCTCAAAATAAAAAGATGCAAAAAGTTATCTCTAGATGTCGATGATCGAGAGATTTTTTAATTTTTGGGGTGGATACCCTGATAAATGCATGTGTTGATTCTTGCCATCCAGAAGGTTAAAATCAACGCATATCGGTCAATCTGCCATTTTACAAGGGGCTCAGTTTGTCACGAATAGCATTTCTGGAGCATATATCGTGATGAATATGTACTAGGGCAGATTTTCGATAACGAATGATAAAAAAAAATAACATAATTTAGCTATAATCTTACTAAATTGATGTGCTATGTTTGTAATAAATTCCCAAAACAATATGTATCTGATAGGAGAGATCTGAAGCTCTCAATAAAGTCTTTTCAAATTTTAAAGATTCCCTTATCTTTAATTGTACGAAAAAGTCGTTTAATGTTTTCTATACATCAACAGAGAAAGATTTTTTTTTATTTTCAGAAACGAAGTTCAAATAACGACTGCATGGTTACATGCAACTAATTTAAGGATAAGTGGGATCTTTATTACATAAAAATATATGTATATGTGAAAAAATATATTAAATTTGTGAAATATAGGTATATTAAATGTATGGAAATTTATTTATTCCCCAATTCCCCCCAATTTCCATTTACAAAATTTTCTTAGTTTTAATCATGTTTCTCAAGATTTTTTTGTTATTTTATGTAAAAAAGACCGATAATTGAAAATAATATCATGCACCAGGCAATAAACAATAAGATGTTTATTGGTTGAAACTGATAGCCAATAGAAATTGGTTCCCTCACGCCCGTTGTTTCAGTGGCTTCAGTGATCTCAGCTTCGCCGTTCTCCTGTAACAATTGTGTCAAAAATTAAACCCACGAAAAAAAATTAAATTTCCCACTTGCATACAGAAATTTATTGATTAATTAATTAAAGCAAGGACAGTCATTCATGTTTGCACACGTAAAATTTATGAAGAAACGCAGCATCCACACGACATTCTTCATAAATTTCACATGCGGAATCTGTAATTTATTGATTATTAATTAACAATTTGTTTTCACTGTACTATAGAACCGACAATGCCAATTATCCCAAAAATTACAACTTTTTTTTGTTATTTCCAGGTTTTTCTTTATTTTTTAGGATTCTTGCCATATTATATTATATATCCATGGATGAAATAATTACTTTGCTACCAATCGATATAATTTATGATGTTAGGTTAGTACAAAACAAAAATATCCACGGTAACACTGCCTTAGCTTTAGTATTTATTTCTCAAAACTTTTCTGTGGGAGGCGATGAGTGTTTACATTGCTGTTTCATACTTAGCTCAAGTAATGGAACACATCAAGGAAGATGATGCTATTTCAGCGCTGTGCTATGTTTATTGCTCAGAAAGAATATAAACAATCCCTAACATTATATATGTTATATGTTCTTCGACTACTGCATGAAAAAGCACCAACGAAGGGAACACAGGGCAGCAAGAGTTGCAAGAGCACGTCCATCACAAATAATCCATTCACATATTCATTCTTCCCTATCACAGAAATGGACTGAATATAAATGTGGCACTAGACTGTGCTCCTAGATACAAAAATTGAAAGAAATAAACAAAACAATTTTCATATCATTCTTTCCCTTTCAAATACATTCAGTCCACAATCACTTCATCTGCCTTCCACTCGTTATATAACGAAAATTGGAAGATTAAAATGTTTTATATTAAGAAATTTTACTTACCATTATAGAAAAATCTTTGGAAAAGGCGTATAAGTAAAAAAATGTTTAATTTCAGAAATCTTTCTGTTTATTTTTCTGACAACAATTAAACACATATGAGAAAAAGAAATCACCATATAAGGTGAAGTTTTATTTTTTGTTCGAATAATGTAAAACAATATAAAGATTATAAATAATTAATAGTTTCCATTCGATTATATATATATATATTTATAAAAAAAAAATTAAAACTCTAAGGGCCTGTTTCATAATTTTTAGTAAGTCTCAGTTTAACTACTAGATAAGCGCTTCATAACATCCAAATTTGTTAATCCGCAAATTACAGAGACGAATATATTTAAAATTAAATGTTTAATAAAGAAAAATTAATTTTATTGAAGTTAATGCTTCTGTTTCTGTGCATAAATAAATTCAACATGTGAAAGAAGAATAGCACATGGAAAGAAAACGAATATCTCAAACTATCGTTACATGGTTAAGATCTGTGCTCTGTTTTAGGAAATAAAATGGAGGTGTATACATGGCAAGTGAATACATATCAAGAGACAACCCTTGACAAATTTCTGAAACTTAAAATTTGAGAGTTATGTAGCATTTATCTAGCACTTAAGTGAATTAAAACTATCTTAAATTTGAATAAAAATTAATTCTATTACATTTACACATCAAAAAAAGAAAAAACTTGAATTCTGACGCATTTTGAATAAAATAACGACAGTTTATTAAAATGGCCGCTTACAATATACACGTTCATTAAATTAAGTTTATGGATGGTATATATATACAAAAAAAGATGTACTGAAACTTGAATATTTTTTTTTACGCGCTCAATAAAATTTTACAATGCTCGATTATAAATATATTTTTACATAAATTACTTTTAGGTTAGTTTTAGGGGCATCATTTTAATATTTTGTACACAAAATCACAAAAATATCACTTGAAATATGTAATTTAGTAAATTAAGAAAAATGAAAATATTAATTTTCAGTGCGGGATTTTTTTTTGAGCAATTTCTTTTTAATTTTACTTGTGTCCGTTACAGACGAAACTAAACGTTTAAAAATGCGTTTATTTCGTTTTGCTTTACTGAACGGTACATTGGTCTTGTTAAATGTATGAACTCTGAATGCTCTCTTGACGGTTTCCTCACCACCTCTTGTTTTTGGTGTCAGGTAACCTGGGATTTTAGGTTTATGTGTGAATACTTGAGGTTTATTGTGCATCGAGTCCCAGGAAACTATCAAATTCTCATCGTCATTTTTATCGCCTTGATATTTTGCTATCACTTTCTTCCCGTCTGTATCTTTGATGTAACATATTTCTTTTAATTTGATTTTATCCAAGTCGTCCTTTTTCAAATCTTTCGATTCCTGTTTGCAATATTTATTTTTCATCGTGCAAGCGTTTTGTATATTTTTCACGATATGATTCACGTTGTTGCTTGTGTTTGCACGTCTATCAGTAGGTGATGCTTCTTTCTTCAACTTTTGATGCATGTTTAATGATTTCGAGCTTTTCACTACTTTGATGCGTGATGATGATGCAGATGGACTTTGCTCATATGAGCAACTCGGTTGTGGTGATAATGAATCGCGAGCAGATTTCTCCTTTTTCGATACTTTTGGTGTCCTCAGTTGTTTCAGGTTTGTTTTCTTAGGTGCATATTTCGATAGAGATCTTGTCTTCAGAATTACTGACCGGACTGCTCTGCCCTGTAGCAATAAATAACTTACCAACCTTATTTCTATCTTAATTATGTGATTACATACAACAATTACTACCTTGTTTACATGCATAACTAAAATAAACCTTTCAATTAATATGCATTTGTTGATGCATGTAAACAGTAATAGGTTCTCTAATTTTCAGTGCCAGCCCGAACAACAGCGGGGCTGGGTGCAAATTGACTTTTTCAGACTTGTACTCCAAAAGAAGGTTAATAGCGAAAGGGTCTACACTCCGGATAAACCAGAAGTATGAGGCAATTTTTGGCAGCTTAGCTGCCCCATGTACATATTTAATTTACTGCTCCGTCCAGAATCGCTAGAGAAATATGGTACAAAACACGCGGTTTTTGTCCACACTACTCAACTCATTGCCAGTCGAGGCTGCCTCATGCAGCTACCTCGTCCAGTGTAGACCCGTCTAATGACATTTTTTTGTTAATCACTTGGCACTATACAGTGACACACGTTCCACCACCTTCGGGCTGGCTCTGCTATAAGCTTATTAATTTTGGTTGTGTATGTTAATTTCATGCTAATATATTAAATGAAATCTGCACATTTAGGTGGAGGCAATTTTACTATGCATATGACCTTGAGTTAACTGTTGGGCGTAATAAAGAAATAATAAAATCTTCAAAATGTGATACAAACTATAGATAGATGATGAAAGTCAGTTAATAAAGAAAACACTACTTGTGTATCAACTGTTGCAACAAAATACCTCTAGGTGACTTTCGAATAGTAAATATAATAATTATTTTTTCTCATTTTTTAAAATTCTTTCATCATTCAGGCTTTTTAAGTTATGAACTTTCAATTTTCAAGAAAACATTTTCAACATCTACAAGTGCACATTTATTGTAATACCAAAATCCAAAATAATGCATTAAAAATTATTTCTTTTATATTATACATCAAATACACTAGAGACTTACCTCAAGATAGTCCTATAAAAAAAAAAAAAAGAAATTATTTAAAATCTACATTAATCACTTACCATTCGAAAAAAAACCAAAAAATAGGAATGAGATTGCTGCTAGTGTAATTGTATAAAAAACATTTCATAATCATTTAAACTCGAAACATCTGCTATTGTGACTAATGTAGATGATTTATTTATGTAAAATGAAAAAGAGGTAATTAATAGAAATTGTACAGGTGGATCTACCGCGTACTAAGTTGTAATCAACTGATCATGTGGTGCATGGATCAGCTTGAATATTTTTCAAATCTCATCCAGTAGAAAACATAACCTAATATTACTATTTATCATTAAATTTTCAACACATCATACTATCAAGCAATTTTAGGTTATGGTAACATTGTTTATATGTACTTGTATTAATTCATATAAATATAAACAAAAAAACACGAGACAAATGTAGGAGTTAAATTTTCAAAGTAGATACGGTTTAATCCAGTTTAGTTGTTAATAAACAGTGCAGTTCAAATTTAGAGGTTATGTGGGACTTGTTCAAAAGTGAAGCAAATTAAAATTTTAACTGTAGATTGCGATACAAGATCTTACATCATTATTTATGGCTATTTATGCTTAAATATGAAAAATTATCAAACTTAAAGGTAATATGCATAATAATATCTCACAATGACAATATAGTGTTACAGTGCTATAGAGAATTTAATATTAGAAATGTGCAAACAGACAATATCAAAATTAGTATTAAGTTTCTGTGCTGTAATAAAAAAATGTTTCAATGTATTCAGAGACCCTGCAGAAATACCACGTTAACAAAAAAATTAATTAGAAAACTTAAAAATCAATTAAAATCCCAATTAGCATGAAATTTTTACATATTTGCATTGCTTGTAAACAAATCTCGAAACTTTCTTTTAAAACACACGTGCAATAATAATAAAACAGTTTTGAGATGATGAAATTTTTATCTTAAAAATGTTAAACTGTTTTAGAAGGAAGCTGGAAGTCAAAATAGAATTTAAGAAACAAATTACTATTAATAAATATTTTAATAACGAAATAAAACTGTCAAATACAACTTCTTTCTTTTCATATTGTAATAATACATTTAGATTCTAACAGTTTGTGTTAGTAAATAAAATTATTTTAAAAAAATCTGTATATGTATATATATAAAAAAAAGGTCAGTCTGTTATGTTTTTGTTTTTTTCTAACAGTAAATTTGTTTAAAATTTTTAAAACTTCTAACAGATTTTATAAATCATTTAACAATTTTATTATAATTACTAATAAATGGCAAGAATTTTATTAGATTTTTTCAGTCATATTAAAATTGCATGATGTGGAAGACAATCTTATTTTTTTTAAATTTGATTTTGCCCTTATTTTCCACATTTGATGTTAATTTAATTAAAATATGAGAAACTTAATAAAGAGATGTACTTATCACATTCAGAATAATTAAGAAATGGTACATTGTCGGATGCTAATATCATCATTATTAACATCGTCTGTATTGCATACCTGAGCATGCAGACTTGTTGAATGCCTGATCTTTGCTTTGTTGGGTGATTTACGGATTTCGCCAATATCATTCGTGCAGTGATGACGTAACCAATCTCTCAAACCATTTAATGAATGATACTCAGAATGTGGTAATCTCGTGAACGGGTTTTGAGAGGTTAAATCCAATATTGAATATCCAATTGCCTTTCCAACCTAAAAATTAAATCGCAAAGACAATTACAAGAATTATTTTTAAAAGTATTAAGTGTTACTATTACAAACAATTTTCCTCCGGTTGATTTATTTTCACTCAAGGACACACAGCACCAAACAATTTTGTTAACTTCCAATTTAGAAATATTAAACTGACATTTATTTCACTTCAAAATTTGAAATAATTTGACATTAAAAACAAAAAGCACATTCAAAGGTGATTTGACTTTTTTAAGAGGAAATTTTAAGAATCGCAGAATATCAGCCTTACCTCTTCAAATATGTGAGGATTATACTTTGGTGGAACTATAAGAGACTGTGCTGTTTTTATCGTTTCCTTAATTGTAGGAGGTAAAATATTGACGAGTCTGCCAGTATTATAATTACATTCGAGAGTATAACTATGAACTAAACCAGTCAATTTAAATACAGCAACTCGTCCTGATCCCTCTTTACTCATTCCATCTCTTTTATCCCTGTAATACACAAATCAATCCAATAAATAATTAAATCGATTAAATATTTATCCAAATCCAAATACTTACTTTAAATACATATTTCTCTCTGTAAAATTACAAGCGGTAAAATGAAAATTATGATTGTTAATACTCATAATTTTCGGTAATAACATGCATTTGACGCTGCTCTCGATATCAGTAAAATGATTCCCGTACATGAAAATCCCTTTCTTCGAAGCATGACCATGCATATCAATATAAAGAAATAAACCGGATTCGGGTATCATGACACAATCACCTTGTGTTAGCACATTATCATTAATCTCAGCCATTTCACCACAATTCGGACATTTAACTGAAGTCAATGTATTATGATTTATTTGAGATAATATGTCCGACAAATCTTGACTATTTTCATTCCTTGTAATCGCCAAACTACAATTGCAGTTCTTACAATGCAGTGCATTTTTTTTATTTTTATCTTCAAGTGTCATATGGGAAACTTCGCTTAATAAATTGTCAGCTTGTGAATCATCCTCCATTTCATTATCTTCTTTTTCATAACCGTAATGATAGTACCTTATTAAAGCGCGTGCGGCGTATATTGTTGGATGTGCATCGAATTGTGGATTTAAATATACTCGATTTAAATTGACACCTCGTGTATCAGTTCGGTAATGACCATTGTAAACGCCATCTGGATTTAAGCATGGTATCAATTTGAATACGTAATTTCTGCGTAATAGAACAGCAACGGGGTCATCACGGGTAATTAATAGATTTAAAAGACCATTGAAAACAAAACTTGACGGTGTTTCTCCAGGATGTACTCGAGCTGACACAAATATAACCTACACACAAATCAAATATGAAAAAAAACAATACGGTAACCTCAAAATTAATTTGATATGACAATCAAAAACATCTCGTTAATTTAATTCACTATTTAATGCAGAAACTAATTCCTTACCTTTTTGTTATTAAAACGATAGGGACGCTGTACATTATAATCTGGAAATAAATTTTGTAATCTTGTTTCACGCTCTGTAGTAATATCATGGAATGATGATATTGTCAACATATCTAGCTTACGGCCTTCCAATGAGTAACAAACACATTCCCGAACATAGTAAACATCATCCTTCGATGTAATTATTTCGCCATTTTTAAAACGCTTATCGACCAAATCCAATTTGTGTTGTAAATCTGTATAAGAATATGGATATGTGAACGCCAAATAACTCGTCGTATTTATGTTGTCTGGTGTTCTAAATTTAAAGCTTAGAGTGAACACATTGTCATTCTAAAAACGAAAAGAATATGTTACAGTTTTCACAATTTATATGTCTTACTGTATAGGTGGTTTTCTCATATATTCTTTCCCAATGTGGACGGCCAGGTATTATTTTATAAACGGGTCCCATGCCTTGGCTGTAGAGTTTCGCTTGCTTGTTTATATCGATGATGTTGAATTTTATTAATACTGATGGTTGAGTGCCTGCGAAATGAAGTTAATTTTGAGATTTTTAAAGCATTACTCTTACTTGTTAACACATACTTTTTATTCCGAAGTAGAACCATGTTCGATTTCCGTTTTGAAATTCTGTGCCTGCACAATCTGGTTTTGTCCATAAATTAAATTCTACGTCAACATTATCAGTCCGGCCGGTAAAACTAGATGGTTGTGCTAAAAATTAAAACCATGTCACAATCTTAAATTTCAATTCCAATTGGAATTGTTTTACATGTTTCAACCACAGGAACGGATTCCACTCGATGCAGGTTACCAGAATCAAAATTAGAATAGAAATAAAATCCCGCACATTCATGGCCATCCATTCCTCAGTAACGGGACTAATTTTTAATAAACTAAAACATAAAATTGAAATGGGGGTTCCACAAGTTACACATTACAAAATTAATACAACGAAAACGTTTTTATTTCAATAGTAAATTGCTTGATTTCATTCAATAGAATGATCAATGCCAA
>JAODAH020031047.1:0-17460 GCA_027574865.2 Coproporus ventriculus | reverse complement strand
TTGTAAATACATTTGTTCATCTGCCTGACGAAGCCACTGTGTGGCGTAACATGTAGCAGAAATTCATTAAAATACGGAATTTTTTAAAACAATTGTTTTATTTATTTATATTATTTAATTCTTCTGAATTTAATAAAATAACACAAAATAAAAAGATTCCAGGGTATTATTAAGAATATCTTTAAATCTCACTTATTATTGTTATTAAAGAAACATTCTGGCATATTCTACTTAGTTGGGTTAGAATTATTCCAAATTTGCTGCACATACATGCAAAATTGATATTCTTAAGGTGCTAGCGAATGATATTAAAATATAATCACTCGTGTCTTTTAAAAGGATACAGTTCTGGGTAAAAATCTGTAATCATCTGCAATTGCACATCTATATTATTGGAATTATGGTAATCAAAAATAAAAAAATCATCTTCTAAGGCTGTTGATATTAACTGAATGAAGTTTTCAAATTCTCTATCTTGATTAACTGAATCACCCCTAAAAATATTTCGATTAGGTATAAGAGGTAACAACATTTATTAAGCAGGGTGTTTTTATCTATAATCTTTGGTTACTTTTTATTTCAGTTGTACTGCAGCTCCACTTAATGAATGAATCCTGTTATATGAATATAATTTTCTAAGGATGCAAAATTTTTTTTTAAGAAAATGCATTTTTAAATTTTACTTACTGGAATTGCAAAATCCTATCGATGCTTGTTGATACAAATGCATGAAAGCAATTCACAAATTCAGACTTTCCTTTTGCTAAATAATCCATAGCACGTTCTTTCACATCCGACCAATCGTAATCTGTTTTTCTCTCCATATTTAATACTTTATAAATTTTGGGATAAACACGATTGTAAAAATAAGTTAGTCTGTAACAATGTAATAATTAAAATTTTTTAAAGTAAACAAATAAAATGAATTTGTCTGCTTCCATAAGGCAAATGGTATGAGGTAAGTATGCATGTACATTTACTTACCGAAACGGGACTCCCATTTCAATCCCTACATCGATAGAAGTTGTGCACGTCGAAAGGAAAGCATTTAAACTGGCGGCCGTATCTAACAAAAATTTTGCAACATCTTCATACCAACTTGGATCAAAATGTGGTGGTTTCTGATCAATTCCAATGGGAACAGACACGGTGTGTTTCTCAAAACCGCAAACTTGTCCCCCAACCATCTCAAATACCTAAAAGAACATTTTAAATTGCAACTTATCACAAAAAAATTTGTTTCGTACCAATAAAATCTCTTCAAATACTTTTCGTAAATCTTTTTGTTTTTCTTTGGTAAAACAGGCCTCCATTAAGGTATTTATTAATGTACGATTTGAATCTCTATATAATAAACATAAATTCATTAATACAGGCAAGGTGAATACACCACGTTCTTCTAACAGTTTTAACACTGTTTTTTCCGACATATACTCAAACTGCAATAAAAAAAGTTTGCATTAGTTACAAGTTTCTCTCATAGTTACATATATAACTTCAGAAGTCCTCCTAATATATGGAGAAGAGTTAAAGGAAATCTGAAGTCAACAATACTATTAATATAAAGCAAAAATCAAAAAATATCTTACTTCAGATTCCTTAAAACATAACATCCTAGAATAGATTTGTGCAACAGTCTCTAATACTTTTGTATAAACTTTCATATAATCTTCCGTTAAATGGGTCACTTCATACCATGGCATACTATGATAGACAAAACTCTTCAACAGGACCAGAACTTTTGGTTCATACAAAACGTAACACCAAAATTGTTGGTATTTTGCTTGTAGAAGAAATTCCAAGCACTCTATGAAAAGTTTATTTTTTGATACAAATTGTTCATTTTCGGTAGGAGATACTTCTGGATAATATGGTTGATATAAATGATAGGTTCTGTTGCTTTGTACCCAATATGGATCCTGTAAATGAAAAATCCACATACATGTACATTTTTCAAATTTTCAACTAATTGATAACAAATAGTTGAGAATGCTTAAGAGCATTACCAAAACAAACTTGAAAATAGAGCAAATAAGTAAGGCGTTAACAATATTCCTTCTCATCCCCTCTGCTCTGCTAACATTTTAAATTACATTCAAATGGTTACAGGATTCATTTTATTTTTATAGGTTGGCATACACCATACACCAACAACAAGCTTCATTACCGAGCTATTGAGTCGATGGCAGATAACATAACCACATAACTTTGTAGCCAACATTATTACAAAAAAATAATTTTTTTAAAGATCATATTTTATATATTTTTTTTCTTCTTAATCAGACGGACACTTTCTACAGGTCCAAGATAAAAAATCCAATCGGAAAATCGTAAGTTCGAGACTCGCTGGGAATAGATTTTTTATCTTTAATTTAATCCAAAAATTTGTCAGAAGTAGTTGTAGAAATGAAATGTAAGAATGGTAAATTGTATGCGACAGAAAGAGGTGGAATAAGAAAAAGTTTAAATTGCTTCGTTTTTTATTTAAAATTTTCCTACAATTTTTTCCTAACTTTAGCGATTTTTCGCGATGAGTGGAAGTTTAATTTGAAGCTTCCAAAGGCTTAAAAATAGCGAAGTTACAATAAAACAAAAATTTGTGCAATAAAACATAAGGAAATGGAGCTTGTTGTCGTGTTTTGTAATTTTTTTTTAACATCTAGAGTCATATAATTCAACTAACTTAGGCAGAATCGGATTCTACAGAAAGTTTCCTATCGGAATTAACTTGTTACATATAAATTTTAACCAATTTTTTTGTTTCTAAATCAGGTCAAACCAAAAACCGAAAATTTTACACGTTTATTAAATAGGAAAAGTACGCGTCTGGAACTAGCATAAAATAAGACCTAATTGAAAGTTATTTTGAGTTTGGGAAATAACGGACACCTTATCCTTTCAAAATTATCCAAATTGTCTAATGTGTGTCATTTATACATTTTCTAAATAGAAAGTACAAAAAAATTACATACCAGTGCTCGAATTTTCTCGAGTCGTAAATCATAACTCTTGGATAAATCCGATTTTATTTTATCAAGATCCTAAAAATTAAAACAGCAGCATTAATAAAACGATGATAATGAGTAAGAAGTGCGGGTATTAAATAACTGAACTGAGCCTCCTGCCCCCAATAACAGGATTTAAAAAAATTCTATAATTTCCGGTTTTTATTCAGTAGTTGCAGGAATTATAGGAGACATCTATAATAAATCTCTGGCCAAAACAAATTGAATAATAAAGCTGAATAAATAATTCGTAACAAAATTTAACTAAATCTTCGTTATTAATTTTAATTTACGAAATTTAACTAAATACTCAAAATTCTTAATAATTATTGGTAGTGTAATTACATATTATCACTTACCTGATCTTTAGCCGGCTTTTTAATCCTTTTAACATGTTTAATCTCTAAATTCAACTCATTCAAAGGAACTTTTTGGGGATTCTATGATTTATAACGATCAAAAATTAAAATTTTAATGCATAATTAAAACTGAATTTACCTTAAAAATTGGAGTTTTATTTAAAATAAAATCCATTCTATTATTTATTGTTTTATATTGTAATTATTAATTAAAATATGTAATATTTGATTAATTTTCTAACCTAAATCATAAGACATAAGACAGTACTGCCAACATCTTTAGTTGTTGTTAAAAATTAAATTGTAACTGAAAGAATTTTAAATAATTTAAAATGGAAATTTTTATGTAGATGGTAATTAATTGTGAAACTTTAAAATTTAATGTGCTTTTTTCGCTTTTTAAAAAATAATAAGAATTGACTTTTTTTGGTTGGCTACATGTTATGTTTCCGACGAACAAGAGAACGCCAAGTTGAAAATTTGCTAGAAACGTCACGTTATCAACAATCATACGAGAACCAATGGGATTATTCCACACAATCCCGTGTATTTCTTAAAAATCGGCGGAAAAAGAAGTGTCGGCATCGGTTTTTATCATTATCTTCATAAAATTGACTTTAGTGAATACAATTGATTCCAACAATGTATAGATTTTTAGTAATAGTTGCAGTAATAACTCAAACCCTCGCCCTCTACCCTTCAAGTTCAAACGTAGTTGAATTAAAACCGGGAAATTTCGATAAGTTAGTTATAAATAGTGATGAAGTGTGGGTGGTAGAATTCTTCGCACCATGGTGTGGGCATTGCAAACAATTAGTTCCGGAATACCAAAAAGCCGCAAACGCATTAAAAGGCGTTGTTAAGGTAGGAGCTGTGAATGCAGATGAACATAAAGAACTTGGTGGACGGTATGGAGTTCAAGGATTCCCAACCATAAAAATTTTTGGTGGAAATAAAAATAAACCAGAAGATTATAATGGTGCTCGATCTGCAGATGCTATAGTTGAAGCTGCTTTATCAGCAGCTAAACGAATGGTAAAGGATCAATTAGGGGGTGGATCAAAAAGTTCTGGAAGCGGAGGAGGAGAACAGGAAGATGTAATTGAATTAACCGACAGTAATTTCGATAAACTCGTTTTACAATCTGATGACATGTGGTTGGTTGAATTCTTCGCTCCATGGTGTGGACATTGTAAGAATCTTGCTCCACATTGGGCCCAAGCAGCAACAGAATTGAAAGGAAAAGTAAAAGTCGGTGCTTTAGATGCGACTGTGCACACAATGAAAGCGCAGCAATATGGAATTAAAGGTTATCCGACTATTAAATTCTTCCCGCCAGGTAAAAAAGATTCTGATTCAGTTCAGGAGTTTGATGGAGGACGTACTGGAAGCGAAATTGTGAACTGGGCGCTTGAAAAACTTGCCGAAAACATTCCTGCTCCTGAAGTTTTACAAATTACTTCACCAACTGTATTTAAAGAAGCTTGCGATTCAAAACCACTTTGCGTTCTTACGGTTCTCCCCCATATTTTAGATTGTCAATCTGTTTGCAGAAATAAATACATCGATTTATTGAAAGATATGGGGGAAAAATATAAAAAGAAAATGTGGGGATGGGTTTGGTCGGAAGCAGGTGCTCAAACCGAATTAGAAAATGCTTTGGATATCGGCGGTTTCGGTTATCCTGCAATGGCAGTGGTGAACCTTAAGAAAATGAAATACTCAATTCTACGTGGATCTTTTAGTAAGGATGGTATCAATGAATTTTTGCGGGATCTTTCGTATGGAAGAGGGAATACCGCACCTGTGAAGGGAGCTGAACTTCCGAAAATTTATAAGACTGAACCTTGGGATGGAAAGGATGGTGAATTACCCCAAGAAGAAGATATCGATTTATCTGATGTAGATTTAGATGAAAAAGATGAACTATAGAAAAACTATATGTGTAGATTATATTTATTTTATCATGATTTATCCTCCTCTATTTTTTCTATTGTTCTGTTTTCGCCTAAAGACACTAAAATGTATTAATTTTACTGTAAATTTGTACTGATCAATTATAAATAAATTTTGTTTTTTAGTACGATCTTTCATACATATGTACATATCATAACAAGAAATGTTTTTTTGGTCGTTTTATTAAAATCAGTTTTTAACGTGTGGACTCTCCGGTTGCACTTGAAATGAAAAAGTTTTGGAATATTTACATTCTACAAAAAGTTGTACATAGAAAACCATTTATTTTGATCCTATTTTTCGAAAAAGAAACAACTTCTTGCTTCAAAATACAATTTTTTGAAAATTAGCCAAAAAAATGATAAGAAAAATTTAAATTGCTTCTAAAAAAAAAATTGGTTTTGACTTTTTTATGCTAAAAATTACGCGAATTCATTTTTTTTTTGCATTTCGAATTGGTAAAGAACGAAACCCAGACTTGATCTGGGTGACCTAGACGTTTTCGCGCGGAATTTTCCCTTCAAATGTCAAAGATTCTGCATAAAAAAAATGTAAAAAGAACCGCAAGGATTTAATCTTTTCGACAAGAAACAACTAATCTTATCACAATAATTGGTTAGGATCAGAAAAAAATGGTAAACTATTTTTTTTTTTTTTATTTATAAAATATGTATGTATGATTGCATACAATACCATCTATGTGTAATCCATAGACTATGTGTAATCTGAATTAAATTTCAATTTTTGATAAACGTATGTAAGCTAGCTTCAAATATTCATAAATTATCGATTTTCTATTTTAAAGAAAAGAAAAATGCTTTTTGCTGTTATAATATTCAAATTAAATCGTAACTACTGGCGCCGTCGCGGATGTTGGCTATCCTGATCCCTCCATCTGACAGCTATCAGAATATCCAAAAAAAAAATTAAATATAAAAAAATATGTAAATAAGCAATGTATTTTTAAGATGATTTTATTGGTATACCAGAAATGATTTTAGGATTACCAGTGGTGTTTGTAGTTGTTTATTGTTTTATATCATGGTAAGTTTAACCGAAAAAAAAGCCATTAGTTAAATTAAATTTCTAGGGTACTCCCGAAAGTGATAGCATGGTATTTCCAACGCAAGTACCATATTCTCTTGAGAATTGGAAGAATCGGCTTGCCGTATTTGAAGCTCTGCGATGTTAATATATCGAAAAAAGGTGTCACACTCGTAAGTTTATAACGATATTATATATCCTTCCTAGGTTTTAATTATAGAGAAATTCTGTAGCTGCTGATATAATATTCTCTGCAGAATTTGTTTCGGAGAGTGTTTGTGGTTTGTTTTCATATGAAAAAATTTTAACAGCCGGAAGTCGCATTATATCATATCTACTTGCTAAATCTCTGTTTTCTTCAATATTCACCATCCCCACATTGAAATGATCTTTGAGTGCACTCGCTGCTCTTTCGTATTCTGGGGCAAATTTCTGGCAGAAAGGGCATGTGGGCACATAAAATTGAACCAACCACGGTTTCTTCCCTTCGAAAACAAGTCTATCAAAATTCCTTTGAGTAAGTGAAGTAACTGGTCTACGAGGTCCGAAAAAATCATCAATCAATTGATATACATAGTTCATTTCTGTTTAATTAATGGCTTTTTATGGATGACTGTGAATTTTGGGGATGATTTAAAACTATTATGTCAATTTGATAGTATTTTCATACAATGGTAGCAAAAGGTCACTTGATCATATTTATTTTTGTTTTAGTTTTTGTTTATTTAATACATTAATGATTTTTTTCCATTGCTTTCTAGCACATTGAGGAGATTAGTGTGAAGAGTAGTTTCCTAAATTCTGAATTAACGAAATTGATTACTCTAGTCATAAAAGATGTACGAATTAATAAAGATATTGGAAAACATGACAATTCATATGTCCACAATGAACGGGAAAGGGCACAGCTTGATTTTCGAAATAAGAAGATTCCTCATTTTATTACTACTTTTGCGCAGGTAAGATTTGAAAATCTCTTTTTGTCAATAGACAGATTACACGTGAAAGGTACAATCGAAATCACTGGATCATCACCGATCTGGTTCGAATTTGGTATGCGCTTTGCTGGTCAGAAAATATAACTAAATTCAAATTATTAACTCTCAATTTAAAGGTGCTTTGGCTTTCGGAGAGCTAGTAATACATGAGAAATTAACAAAAAGAATATCTAAAGACACATAAATTCTGTGGAATACTATACTGCAAACTGTTTTTCAAAATTTTCCATGGAAAATCTAGAAAACTTAATTTCCAAAGAGAAATTCATAACTACAAAACATTAAAAAAAAATTTTTTTTTCAAAAATTTCTGAAATGTGGTAGGTGATTTCTCAATTTTTTTGTCATTTTTCAAGTGTTATTAATTGAAATGAAAGTCACGCTATCTGAACCTCCCTTCTGGATGCTAGAATACAAGTCAAGGGCTAATAATTTGGTATTTTTCGAGTGACATTGATTGTAACTTTCATGTAGAATCTGTTAATAATAAAACTTCCAAGAATATAGAAGTGAATCCTTATTTTACATTCTAGTTTATGGCAATTCATGTTTATAATATTTCTGCAATTTTGCTTCATTCTGAAACACCGGGATGGTTGATCCATGCATCAGCTAGCGAATTACATTTAGATGGAAGTATTGTACAAAATTCAAGAACTTTATTGGTTAATGTGAACATGGCAGAAGCATCAGCCAAAGTTTTAAGACATTCAGAAAAGAAACACAAGGATGATGGTTGTTTGGGGGAACTTAGTTTTGCTATAACTTTAGAAGCCGTTTTGATTGCACAAGGAGCACTTTCTTTTGAGGTAAAAATTAAGTTTATTTTATTTAGAAAAATAGTTCAAATGACATTATTAATGATACGAATTGATTTATAATTAAAATATGTACTAGACATTTTCTTGCTAGGAATGTTCGATTTTTCTTTTTTTTTTTTGAGGTTATCTCACTGCAAAATTGAGTTTTGAGTATACTTACATAAAAAAATAATTTTGAATATTTTTTCAGAAACTGTCTGTTAGGATGTCACAAACTAGTGCTATAATAAGTGATGGATTCTATACTTTGGCCCAAGAAAATCGTCCAAAGAAAAAAGCAGAAAAAAATCGACGCTATGGAAACGATCTTTTCATTAGATTAGTTCCAATAATACCTAAGGTGAGACTACTATAATTTGAAGTAAAATAGCCTATTTCACAGTCTCTTGTCTAGGCTTATCTGTCAGATAAATGCATCATAACCTATAAATCTTTTATCAGGAGATTAATGCCTGATACTAATATCATATATTATAAAACGTAAATACTTCACTATTTTATCATTATTTGTTGCAGAGTTTACTGATTAAAATTGATGATACGTCATTGCGTGGAATCAGGGAGAATAGCCGTACAGATTTCAGCTCATCATTGGATAGCCTGTGTATTAGTTGTCGCTTCATAGGAATTAATCCCGTAGATAAAATAAACAATCTTCCTAATTTATTCTTTTCCTTCAACATGGACGATTTGCAACTTCAGAATAATAAAGAGCAATTGTTGTTCCTGAAGAAACTAAAACTAGATGCAAAAGTAAATCACATTTTTTATTTTATCATGTAACATTTAAGACTACCGTGAATTTCAAAATTAGAGCTAGGTTGAGACAAAAAGTTTAGATTTTTGGAATAAAATTCAGGCTTCGTAGAGTCTTTAAAAAAATATTTTGATGTGTTATAACATATAACTGTCATTTGATATTAATTTATCACAAGAAAGTATTCATTTTATTAAAAAAATCATTGAACTGATTCATAAGTAAAAAAAAATACTTTCTCACCTAAAGCAATTTCCAGGTTGATTCTACTGTGATTGATGTATTTTTGTTCCTAAACACTTTAATGGTGACGTACGATCATCAAACAATTCATAATTGGGTTTCAATGAATTTCTTACAAAATAAAGGGAATCATATTATGAAAATAGGGACCAAACAAATAGAAAAAACATCTTCGAGGATTTCATTATTCGAACGAATTTCAAAAATGTATACTATAAATGGGTGTGCAGAGCTTAGAGGAATTTCGGCTTTAATAAAGCTGAAAGGGCATAATTCATCAATTGGATTTAGTCTTGCTAAACTGATTTTAAATCAAACCGAGGATACAAGAGGTAAAAATGCATTGCTATTTATATTGAGCGAAAAAAATCTATTTTTTGCTTAGGGTTTAAATAACTATGTTTTAGGCAGCACATACACAACATATTTTCCAAGATTGTTATTATCTAATCGTCATTGGCAAACTGAGTGGTTAATCGAATCTTTCTGGTGGAGTTTTAAGGAGTGGACTCAGGAATCGAGCATTTCCAAAAAATTACATATCTGGGGTACTCCCATCTATCTAGGCATGGCACTTGTTAAATTTGGAACTCATAAACAAACTGAAACAAAAATTGAGAGCTTATTAGACACCTTGCAGCTGGAATGGTCAAGAACATTAGGAGATTACATTTTGACTGCAATAGAGTAAGTCAAATTAATACTGTAAGGTAAACATGCTTAATGAGGTAAGATTTCTTAATGAATTGTTATCACTAAAGTGACTGTCAATGATATAAACATAAAAATTGAAGTATTGTGGAAGGATTGAGGGAAGAGCAGTTGCTCAAGAAGTGTAAAACTTATAGAATTGTGGAAGAATTAAATATTCTAGACTGTTGGAGAATCAGATGATGGAAGCTTAGAAAGATTTGGAGACCAGATCAGAGGAGAGAGATTGATGCTCAAAGGATGCAGTTTGTTTTGGACTGCCCAGAAGGAATGTGCAGGTTGGACAATGGACCATGGACCAAATGGCAAATTGAAGAATCTGTTAAGTTTGATTCAGAAGGAAGCATGCAGAGCCACATATAGCTCCGAACCTTTCATGGTGGAATAACATTCTTGCGTGAAACTGGTAATGGCTGCACGAGGGAATGGATAGAGCAAATTGGAATTAACATTGACAACATTTATTATTTAATTTGGGGTTTTGAACTCAATATCGGCTTAATACATTTGGGATTAGTGACATCTGTTCAGATTAGTGTTGAGTTTTCTTTAAGCCATTTCCGGGATACAAATGGAGGTCTATAAGATGAGGAGTGTTTCTTCTCACAGATACATTGACTTTGAAGAAAATTTTGGGTAGATAATTGTCATTTACTTTGCCTTGCTGAAAGTTTAGGGTAGAAGATTGTATAAAAAAATGCTAGAAGAAGGTTTTCGTGAGACCGCTTTCAATATCTTGGTGAGCTCCAGGAATCCATACAAAAACCCTCACAATTAAAAAATTGTTCACAATTAAAAGCATTGCATAAAAGGAAATTATTGTCCATACCGGCACACTCCAGGAGCAATTTGTACCGTCTAGATTTTTGGAAGATGATGATATATTACATAACGTTCGCGAAGGTTTGAGCGTGGTAATCCTTTAAACACTTTGAGCACATAGCTTCAGTGCGATGTACTAGATTTGAGGTGTAATATCTTTGGATTATATTATTTCTCTTGTTATTTTAAAATTTGTTCAAATGAGCTTAGTAAGTAAATTTTCCAATCTTTTTTTATATTTTCAGCTGTGTGAAACAATACGAACTACAAACAAACCAAATCTACAACAATCAAAAAAGAGAAACGAATAAATGGAACCTAACACTCAAAGTAACTTTGCATCATTGCAATTGCTTCTTTTATACTCAAGAAAATGGTAATGATTTATACAAATTAAAGAAATCACAAAATTTTTTCATAAATTTTTAGAATACATTGCACTTCGATTAAACGAAATATCTTTAGAACGTACTCAAACATCCTTAAATGTTCAAATAAATGAATTAAAAGCGCTTACGGTAAATAGCAATAGCACATATTTTAATTGTGTGCGAGCTGAGGATATACGAATACCGCAGATGTATATAAAATCAGCTAAAATTGAAATAAAAAATGGAATGGATTTTTATCTAAATCTGCTTGAGGAAATTGAGATATTTTGGTCGACTAATTTACATCTAAAATTATTGAATTTGGTACGTGATGTGGATGAGTTTCTTGGCGTATTTAGAAACCATTTTCATCGTCCAATTGAAAAAAATAAGGTGAAAGCAGGCAACGAAATGTTCACTTTAAATATTTATGGAATTTTTGCTTTTCATTTGAAGATTTCTGAGAATCATTCAGCAAAAGTTGCTTTAGGTAAGATTTTTTTCCAATAATAGCCCAAGAAAAGTTTAAATTTTTGGAATAAAGTTTCGGTTTCTTTGAAAATATTCAACTTTACCATATGAGAAAATATAATCTGTGAAGTTTGAGATGTTTGCTTCTGATTAGGTACCCCTCCCCCCTCCATTTTCTCTTAAATCGGCTAAATTTTGGATCTAAATGGAAGTGTGGAATTTGCTACAAATTACAGTGCTGTAAATAAAAAATTATTTTTAATTGTTTTGATTTAATATTTTAGAAAAAATGTCTGTGTATAAAAAGAAAACTGGAATTGGCTTTACAAATTCCATGACAATTATTTCGATAGATAACTCTGAAGTTTTTACATTCGAAGGAATCCAGGTATACCCGATTGATGATAATGAGATCATTCGTGCTGAGCGATTGGATAATGAAACTTTCGAACTTCCATGGAATAAAACTTGGGGGATCAATATTGATACATTTAAAGCGATCTTTCCTTATCAACATGCATATGCTGATGCGATACAAAATGAATTTATATCTGTCTTTAAATGGCTGAAGATCATTCATGGACGCAAAAGAGTTCTGTTTACAAGGAGTAGTCCTCTACCTGGAGATATGCTCATTAACGTATGCAATTTTTTCATTAATTTTTTTAAAATCTATATTTGTTCTATTTTTAGATCAAAGAATTTTTATTCGAAATGTCTGATGATCCATTTGAAGTAAAATTGAGAGATAATTTTGAGTTATTAGAAGATGAGTTTAATGAAAGTTTGAAACGGAAAGAGAAATTAGCAAATAAAGTAGAATATCTAATTAAAAGTAAAAATAGAATTTTAATGTCCATTTTTTATTTACAGGTAGAGGAATTAACCAAAAGACATTTGCATCTTCCAGCTAAGAAGGTTGAAGAATTGTATGCTAATTTAAAAGAAAAGAATGCAGAAATATACATTCAGAGGTCAAAGCAGATGTTAATTACCTCCCCACCTCGGACTAGATTGTTTGCATGGAGTATGACGAATATTGACATTATGGTAAGTCTTTTTTTTGTTTTATTATTTGATTATAAATTAAACGCTGGTCGGATTGACGAGGTGATGAAAGGTAGTGGGCTTAACAAAATTTTTATTTGAAATTTAGATATTTTGAAAATTCAAAATTTTATCTATACTCTGCTTTGAAAGACTAGATGAATTATCGTTTTCTTCATTCTTTTTAGGTATTAGCAGATCCTTCAATTCATGGTACTGAAAATGTTGTAAATATGATGCGTGAAATCGATTCAGACACTCCATGGCCTGAAGAGGGCGTCGAATTCTCAACTTTATGGTGTCGCGTTGTGTCTTTAAGGTGTGAAGAATGGAAATTTCAATTACGAGATTATCCACAACCTTTATTACATATAAGACAATGGTACATTTGTGGCCCTTTAGTTGGAGCAGAACAAAGTGCGCCTCGTCGAGGTAAGTACATTTTTAATTAATTTTTATCTGTCGTCATCACCAACATCATCGTCATCACCATCATCACCTCCTCCGAAAATTGATGAAAAGAAATTGCTGACCATATCAATTTTATCCAGTATTTCAAAAACTAAAGACATTGCAAATTCTAAAGGATCAAAATCTGACAAAAAATTACTTTTAGCCTAAAACAAATATTTTGTTAAATTCATTAGTTTAAAAAGATCGCACTTACTTTTAAATGTCTTCCTAATTCTCTTCTACTTTCAATTGAAATAATTAATAAGCCAAGAGTTATAATTGCCAAAGTATATTTAGCTCTCATTTTGAACTAGTCAATTTTATTTTCCAAAACAAATGAGAAGAGTATTTATGTTGATCTGATATTGTTAATGATCGCTTTTCCTGCCCTTCTATGCAAGATAATATCTATTATGATGAGTAGCTATATGTTTATATTAGTAGTTACATTAAATTGTTTTGAATAAATGAGTTTTTAGAAATAAATGAATCAATTTATTGAATGTTATTACAGGATGAAATTTGAGGAATAAAAAGTTCTAATCATAATATAACTAATTTAAAAAATATTAATTACCTAATGTTAATTAATATTCATATTATCTATGAGATCATGGTTGTTTTATATTTATTATAAAGAAATCATTTTAAGCAATATCCCACAGCATTGAGTCAATCAATTATATTTGACTCCTAATTTTGTCCATTGGGAAATCTAAAATTTATTTTTTCGACGTACACAAATTTCAAAACGTTATTTTGATAGTATTATTTTTTCTACTTTACAATCATAATATACTCATTATGAAACCGAAACTAGTTTCATAATAGCCTCATTATGGCATTTGACTTTTTATGTTTCGGTGTTAAATTTATTCAACACAATTGTCACTTTTAGATTGATCAGTTGTGTCAAAAGAGACAAATAGTTAATTGATGATAAATCATCAGGGAAATAGCCAATGAGGTACTGTTCTTCATCAAAATTAATCGTAATTGCAATTCATAAGGGATTATGTAGAAAAAACAACACTTATATAAAATTTCGGCTGTGCCACATATATATCTAACCAATTTGAATTGTTTTGTAATTCTTTATTCAATGTTGTTTTGAATTTAACAGGGCGCACGTTAATAACATAAATAACATTTACAGTGGGGTCAACATATGTAATCTACAAAAAGAATAACTTTAAATTAATTATTTATTTAGATAAATATGAACAAAGTAGAAAAAATGTCTTATACATTCATTCATAACGATTTTTAAAGGGCACTTGTGTTTAGAAAACTCCCAAATGGCAGTATAATAGTATTTTATGCAATAAATTGCATAACGAAAAATTTTAAAGCACCTGTGAGTTTTCTAAAACACATACGCCCCTTAATCGTGTGTGTATGTATGTACGTACATGTGGCGCGCTTGTGGTAGGGTCTACATGCTGCATTCAATCAGGTTCAAATGTGTTTATAGATCAAAAATAGAAGGTCTTGCGTTAATTTATGAAAAATCGTACTTCCAGTAGTGATATCAACTTTTATTTTTTAAAGAATAGGGGTTTTTATTTTTTTTTTTTTTGCATTTATAGAAAGTATATTTTATCTTGAGAATAACGCTTTTTATTTCATTTATAATACTTTTCTTTCATTCTAGTATGCTTTTGATGATTTTTGAAATCGTTAGTATTTTAAAATTATACACTTTTTAAAGGTATTTGAGATTTTAAATTTTGTTAATTTTATATGAATAATTTATATAAAAACCAGAAATTTTTTTTAATAATATCGAAAACCACATAGAAAAATTATGGAATAACGTGGAAAATATTTGCTTCATGTTTTTGAAGGTTATTACTAGAAATTAACGATTTCAAAAATTCAAAAGTATCCAAAACTCATTTTTGGTTTTCAAAATTACGAAAAGCAAAAAAAAAATTGTATGTTTGTTAATATGTAAATGATAAGTTTGAAGTTCCATTTTATGTTAGAAAAGTTCTTTTAAGAAATGTAGGCAGACTTTAGATCAGTGACTTTAATAGTAAATGAAAGAAAACTACAATTAAATTAAAACCAAAATAAATTTATTTTTAACTAGCTACAATTTTTCACAATTTACATTTTAAGAATCCATACCAGGAATATTTGAAGTTATTCCTTCTGTAGCTTCAGAAACCATTCCAATCACATCCATAACCATGGAGACCAATCCCTGCAATGCATCATCAAATCCGGGAATTTCACCACGTCTAACCTATCACATAAAAAGTACAAATTAGTAAGAAAATTAATATTAAAAAAAAAATATTAAGCATATTCAAGTGTAAATCATTAGTGTGAAGATTATTATAAAGCTCTTTATATATAGCAATTGAAGTAAATCATCTTTGAAAGCAAAGAAAGATTAATTTATTAAAAGAGATGCAGAGTAGAAGTATTAATTTCTCGAAGTAAAAATCTAAAGTCAATATTAGAATTTTGAAACTCGAAGATACAACCACTGAAGAGATGGAGTAATAAAACTATATGTAAAAATCAGTAACTTACAAAAAAATAAAAAAATAATTATAAAATAGAAGTTGTATCATTTGCCTTTCAAAACATTATGTGTTTCTAAATTTCCATTTCTGTGATGTGTTTTCTAAATCTTCAGGATTAAAAGTTAGTTTTTAATTTGAAGATTCAGTATATCAGAGGAATAGTCATATATTATTCTTTTTGTTTTTATTACTCCAAGTTTTCAGTAAACAGATTATTTAATTAGTTAATTATTTGCTCAAAATTCATTTTCAATAGCAAGCTTTTTTTTGAATAATCTTACATCTGGATTTGAACCTGGTCCACATAGCTTCTGAAATGAAAAGACTTAAATTAGAGGTAAATATGTAAAAAAGAAATCTATCAATTTGGATTCTCAACTAGAATATTAAAATTTTTCTATGTAAAACTTGTTAAAATTCCTTATGAACGCAATAAAAAGCTCTCTGCTAAAATGTATATACAATTGCTATTTGCATCTCTTACACATACCTACATCTTTCTTGCATAGTGTATTATTACCCACTTGTGCAATACATTTTAAGGACTAGTTGCAATGCAATGCTTAATGTAACACAAATCAATCTTAAACTAAAAATTGCAATAAATATGTTTATGATTATCCCTTCACAAAAATGATCGGTATTTTATACAGAAATGGTTTAAAAAACGTTGTTACAAAATTTCATAAATTTAACGATGGGAAAAAGTGAAAGTGGAAGTGTAATGTACAAAATAACTAAATTTGCATATTAGAACTAAACATTGTTTAAAACTGAATGTGTTGCAAGTTTCAAATAGTGCTTTTAGTACATTTTTACATATGAAACTGTTATGTATACAAATAACTAAAAATTGGTTTATTAAACATGAAAAAATGTTTGAAATGTATTCTTACCCTATTACGTTCTGCTGGTGCTCCGTAGACTTCTTTTCCTAATAGTAATAATAATCCAATGGTAACAAAACCTACCAAAACTAATTTGGTGTGCATTGCTTAATATCCTCCGCACAATAATATTTTGAACTGATGCATACACATCGAATTGTTGTTTTAAGAGCATGCAATTTCATCTTGATAACAACAATAATTTAGTTTTGTTGTTAGATATCATCTTGTAATTTGCTGATTCTAGATTATCTATTCATTTTTTTCTCATTTATTCACGAAGGTTACATAGTTTTTTCCTCTAATTGCTATTATTTTTGTTCGTTTCATGCAGAAATTAAAATTTTAAATTTTGATTGGTTTTCATATTTCCTGTTTATTTTACGAGAAAACAAGGAACCATGCAAATTTTATATAATATTACATAACTAATTTTGTATGGAGGATTTGCATTTTATTAAATGATGCAACTAAGAATTTTTTAATTTAACACAAATCATTCATATTTCATATTTGTTTTTTTGACATTTGCCCCTTTGACATTTGTTATTTTCATTTGACATTTGAAATTTTGGCATTTGCTAGATATAATTGTATTGATTGAGTCGTTACTTGACGAAATTCCATTATAACTTTTTTTTTTAAATTTTGAATTACATTGTAAACACTGCTACATATGTTACGTCACACAGTGGCTTCATCAGGCAGATAAACTAATTAGTTTATTAGTTCATTATTAGTTTATCTTCCTGATGAAGCCACTGTGTCGCGTAACATATGTAACATATGTAGCAGTGTTTACAATATAATTTGAAATAAAAAAAAATAACGCTGTTTTTATTACTTTTTGCTACATATGTTTTTAAATAATATAATTAAATAAAACAAATGTTTTAAAAAATTCCGTATTTTAATAAAATACTGCTACATATGTTACGCCTATTCAGTGGCTTCGTCAGGCAGATGAACAAATGTAAT
>JAODAH020030989.1:0-42177 GCA_027574865.2 Coproporus ventriculus | reverse complement strand
TAAAATTGATATGTATTTTCAAAAATATTTATTAGTTTCGCGCAATTTGGCCCCTTCATTTTTGTTAGAAATACCTTCAACAGATACTAGCATACATTTATTTCATTGTTTTTAGAGGACAGCACCATAATTAAAAAAAATGAATCGGCTAATAAAATCCAAAATCGAACGGATTTTTATTGTCCCATTGTGCCGTATATACCCTAATTGTAAAATTATTTAAATATTACCTTTCCATATCAATTTTGATATTAATATTAAAGTTTTAATATTAATATCAACATCCCTATCTCTATTTAGTTAAATTTATTAGACGTAAGTAATGCTTAAGTCTAGTCGACGGCTGACTTGAAAATTCGTCTTAAAACCGATGTCAACGCCCGGAGTAAGAAGGCTTAACTCGACTGTGAATACTTCTAACTTACGGACGGTCTTAAGTAACGACTATGAAATTGGTTTATCTTATGGAAGTTCGCTGTTTAGGAAAAACTTGAATGAGGTCATAAGATCCGACTGTGAAACTACCTGCGTTAAGAGGGGTCGTTTAAGATGTCTTATTTCAGTAAGTCTCGACTATGAATACGGCTGCCATACGTATGAACACAGACACAAAGCATGTATATATTGTATAGGTATAGTATCGTGCTATGCAACAGAGAGGTTACAGATCTTAAGGGCATACTTTGAGGTATTAAAAATGAGCTGGGAGTTTTTAATACTACGCTGAAGAAAATATCCCAACATTTTTGAAGAATAGAACAGGTTCTCATATAGATGTTTCAATGTGTGGCCTAAACTAGGGAAAAATATTTCAGGATAGAAATTCATTTCCTAAAATATTACGTACTTGTTATTTAAAACAATTAAGCGACACTCCAAAATACTCTACATTTGTGTTATTACATTCCAAAATATTTTCCGGTGAATAAAAACTATACCAATTTTATACTGATTAATTGCCATTATAATGAAATATCTAGATTAGTTTGTTGGTATATTAAATTTAAATATTGACAAAATTGACGGACTAATGACAATAAAAATCTTAAATGATAAATATAATATGAAATATTTTCTTCTTACCGTTAATGGTAGCAAACCAAAATATTTTAAAATCAAATTATAGAATTCTTTGGAGTAATGAACCCCTACTTTGCCGGAAAAGGAAATGCGACTATCCTAACTAACAAAGTATACAAAACAGCAAATAAATGTTTCAAAAAGGAAGCAAAACAGGCAAAAAAGGCTAAATACGGAGAATTAGTATAATCGATGAAAAAGGATGTATGGGACAGAGCATAAAAGCTGGTGACGTCAAAGATGACCAGCTAGATACCACCGATGAATATAAGAGTTTTTAGATAATATGTATATTAGATGTAATTTAGAAATAGAACGAATATTTCATGGTGGCGGGAATAAACGAGAAGGTGGATCTCATTAAGCATCAGCACGGTTATGGAGAAAGCTATTACATAATTAGTTGCCTGAAAGAAATATTGACAATTGTCAATGAAACAGAAGCTAAAAATCTTGCAGATACTATATGCTGGTTATGTTGGACGTAAAAGACGCTTATGACATTGCAAGGTGGAATGAAATAAGCAAGGCACTTGTAACAAAGGAGATATCCAACTATATACGAAAGTGATCCCTTAACGTAGATACAAAGCGGACTCCATGATAGTGTGGTGTCGGCGCAGTGACTATACCAGACATTCATACCCTATTTATAGTAGGAGAAAGAACGGAAAAGGTTGGAATTCGTTCCCAAAAGGCAGGGACAATGACACTGATAAGAGTTAGGATATTTGACGACACAACCATAGCTATTAGTCCACTAATAAAATATCTCGGTATTATCCTAGCTAACAATGCATGATAGGGCTGGTATATCAAAGAAGCATTAATGCGTACTGAAAAATCGATAATGACAGTAACTATAATTAGGCCGAATACAGATGGCATTAGCGAAAGTTGCTGGGTGGCGTCGCTGAAGTCCATCATATTATATGTAGCCTCAATATGGAGTAAAAATTGCAATATAAAATTTTTGGGAGATGGTGCTGCGAGTTATTTGAGATAGCAGGATTTAACGCATAAAGCTCAGGCAGAAAACAAGCTATGGGAAGAATGGCAGAGTAGGTGGAAGAAGGTAGACAAAGTCGCGGAGACTAAATCCTCAACGATTCATCCCGGATTCAGAAAATGGTATGAGATGAAGAATCTATCTCAGGTCTTAACTAGGGGATATTAAATGCGACTCACGGAAGATACCTATTATGTATTTTGTACAATCACATAATGTATATTATGGGCCAAGACAAAATATTTGGGAATATCTGCTGGATATTGTACTATATTTCGCAAAAATTAAGTTGAATCGTAATGTACGAGTATATTGAACAATATTAGACCTTTTTTTAATGGTTTGATGATTTCTAGGAAGAAAAATATAGTAGACACCTCTACAATACATTACTTTTTGTATTAATCGCATAAATGAAACTTTATACTCATAATAAAAAATTTATCTATGTACATAAAAAAACTATTTGTTATATCTTAAATCTTATATCTCTTAATTTATTTATTTGTGTTCCATCTCTTTTTTTTTTGTTAGTCTTATAATTTCAGAATTTTGTTTCCCACAGAAAAAAAAGTTATTGGTAATGTGCAACCATTATTTGAATGCCTTAATTTTCATGTTATTTACATAATGAAAAAAAAAATGAAATTTAATAAATTTATTATGAAATTGTATTCATTATGTACATATTTTGAATAAATAGAATTGCTATGATGTTCATGAAAAATATATGAAAATTAACATTGCTGTATTATTCGAAATATTAGTTGTGGGAACGCACATGATGTAATTCATGGTTTAGAGCGATATACGAAGATGAATAGCCAAGCGGTGTATCATGGTGCATTATCAGTAATGTATGCTATCATAATGACGATAACCAGTGTTACATGTACAACTAGTTCATCCAGCAGTATATCTAGAAACACAAATATGGAAGTAGAATAGTATAAGCCCCATTACAATAATGATATTGTACAGGAGAACTTTCATACGGTTGTATAGAAAAGCACATGGAGTAACTTGTGATATGTAAAAAAGTTAAAAAAAACCTCGTTTTGATGACAGCCACGCTTATGCAAATTTAATTTAGGAAAGTAAATATCGCATTCAAAACTGATACGGAATGAAAGTTGGATAAGCAAATAAATGCTTGTTGTAGAGTATTTAAAATGTAATGTGATTGCAAAATGTTTGTTTATAGCTCTTCCAGTTAATGGGGTTAGAATCAGTTTAATAAGGAGCCAAGGCAGGCCCGCACTTCTCCGTTTAAACATCATTTGTGTCCTCGCCTGCAGCTTCACAATTTGCAGCTAAATTTCTGTCCGTCCAATGATAACTAAATACAAGCTATTTCACGTACATCAAACCAAAATTAAATTCCAAATTAACTCAGCCCTATTTAAATTTAAATTTTACATACCCCTAATTTTTTATTTTTATTATATCATTTTATTTAAGTTTTGGATAAACACATCATCAAATTTTTAATAATAAAAATTATATAAAATTTTATTAATCAGTTTTAGTATGCGACCCAAGAATATTTAACAAAGATAAAATTATTCAAAGTTTGTGATGTTGAAACCCTTTTTTAAGAGTACCACATAGACATTACTCTTATATTTAAAATGTACATTGACTTGCACGGATGAAACATTAGGCCTACCTCTAGAGCAATTAGTATTTATAAATCACGCTAATATGAGGACTAATTCACGACAAACATAGAAATATTCCTAACATAATAGAGCTAAATAGTTGAAAACGAGATCTTAAGAGATCTGACAATGTTCAAATTTCTCGAATGCTTTCACACTAAACACGTTAATCTCCTTTAGGAGGGTTAAGCCTAACCCTTATTTTACTGGTTCATTTGATACCAATCCATTTTTCTATCATTAACCAATCAAATCAAATAGAAATGATTTCTTGAAAATCACATTCTTTGAGTTTTGTTCTCTACAATAAATAATGTTTTCAAAATCTTCTTTTATTTTATTTCATTTGAAACTGATCTTATTGTTCAATTATCTCATAAATCAATGCAAGGACATAAAATTTGCTTGCTTGTTAAATCAAATAACAACACTGCTTAAAATTTTAGAAAATTATTATATTTTTAACGAGAGGATACAGGTCTAATTTTGATTAAAATTCAAAGTGAACTCAAGACACTTTTATTGAACCAGAACCCGCTTTTAGGATCACGTATCTAACCTGAAAAGAAATAATCTGTAGCAAAATATCAATGCAGCACTCAGACCAGAGGAGAAACTGTCAAAGAATGAGTCATACAAGGCTTTCTAACAGAACCAACAAAATTTCCCAAACTGGGATATCGCATATGAGTCGAATCAAACTTCGAAGACTTACAGGACTGATAACTGAACACTGTGGCTTGAACAAGCACATACATAGAATAGGAATATAAAAGATCCCCTATACCTCGGATTTGGAGGGCAAAGAAACTAAGCAACACCTACTGTATGAATGTAGAGTGTGCCCAGAAAGAGTTAAAACAATTCCTTGGCAAAAACTACTGAACATTATTAATGAAACATGGCTGCTGAAGGAGTAAGACCACAAAGAAATGATATAAACTTGCTTTTCCTTACTAATTTCAACTGTTCTATTAATTGCCGAAATCTTGTCAAGAAACTATACTACTTTCCTTTTATACAAATAGATATAAATGCTGCATATTATATAAGTTATTACATATACCAGTAATGATAGCTATTAAGACACGAGTATGAGAATGTCTTAATAGTCATTATTTGAGAGTTTCATACACTTTTTTTTCTTCGGCCAATAAAAATAAAAATTTTATTTTGTAAATATTAAAGTTTCTCTAATAAATTACTTTGTTTGATTTTACATGGAAAATATATAAATATATCATTTAGTCTTTCGTTCTAATTATTGAAGCAATTTAGGATATATTTTAGGACAACAAACTAGTGACTTTCAATTTTCTATATAATTCATCGAAATAAGTAATTAAGACGTTTTCTGACAAGCTATTACCTTATTTTTGTCCTTCCAATATATAAACTGTTAGTAACATTTTTAATTTTTCTGATAATAAATTGATTGCGGACCTTGTTCTGTTTATCAATATATCAATATTACTCTCACTATCATCGATTCTCATTGATTTTACGCATAAAAAGCATAAGTTTTATGAACCAGTTTGTGAATTATAACTATGAACTGTCAAATAACAATAAATTGAAAAAATGATAACTGTTCATGGCAATATTTGTTATTGGCGAAATGCTGCATTTCTATTGATTATAAACTTGTACATATCTTAATAAAAAATTTGTACTTTAAAGAAAAATTTGTATCTTAATAAATGTAATTAAAGTGTAATAACGACTGCTTAATAGCAAAATGAAATGAAAGCACATCGAAATAAATGCTATTTAAATAAAGTGGCAGTTCAATATTTGTCCCTCAGTATATTCACTTGGCGGCATACAATGATAATAGCCCAAGGATAGTTATCAACCGCAATACTCAGTGATATTAATAACAATGACCAATTTTATTACATTAACGTGTTTGCAAAATTGTAATAAAAGTATGTCTATTCATGAATGGATACGCACTAGTGGTTGTCAAATTTTTACAACGTATCTCTAAAAATTAAGGCATAATGCATGAAGTGGTATTTTCTAAAGACATTTCATATTTTAAATAGAAGAAAACATTTAATATTACTTTTTTTTTGTTTTGCTCATCATTATAAAACAAATTTGGGAAAAGAAGAGCATTTTTTAATACGAGAGACTGTATTAAGCAAAAATTAAAAATGGTTTACTCGTATTCCATGCCTGCTGAAACTAAATATTTGACAAACACGACGAAATTGTTAATGCATCTGAAAACTACTTCTGTAGTATCTACCAACGAATAAATATCTCAAGTGATGCAATAAGGTATTAAATTTTTTTTCATTTATTTTAATATCGATATGACATCAATTTCTGACATCTAAGTTTTTATGGTAATAAAGAAATTGAAAAATAAATGTATTGCAGGCTTAAATCTAGTACGAAGTTGCCTTATCAGACAGTGACGAGGCACTCTCGCAAAACTGTTAATGCCTCTCTTTAATTTAGAATTAAAAACATGGAACTTTTCCAATTGTTGGAAAATCTCAAAGGCATGCCCAATCTTAAAATCTGGAGATAAATATGTCTAACTATAAACTTATTTCTATAATACTAAAAAAAGCCTGTCCAAATTAAACACTAAACACTTGCACTAATCACTATTCTATTTTAAACAAACTCAAAATAATTCTCACACTACCTTTGAGCAAAAAACTCTGTTAATGCACTTTAATATGGAATCATTGAGGCACAAAAGATATACAAATTAATTAATAATTAAATCGACAGTGAATATTTACGTTTCAAAATGAAACCTACATAAATGAATTTTCTAGTTAGCCTAATGCAGTGCTTCTCAAAGCGTGGTACGGGAAGAGTTTGCTGGGGATATAAACATAGAGTTTTCTGATTATAAACATAAATATAGAAAAAAAAACTTCGCTACTTGTTAGTATTGCGTTTGCGTGGTTTTATAAGTGTGCGTAGCTGTGGGGTTTCCAGACTCTGTGATTGCATATGCATTCCCCAACTTTCCCACATCAGTGTCACGTGTCACACAAAAAATTCCAGTACACAGTGAACTGTTACAGCGCACGCGTGTGTATTTTTGACTTTCATGAAATGTTTATAACAGGAAAGGAATATGCTTTAGTAAATCCCATTGATTTTGATAATATTTATTCATACTAAATACAATTTTTATTGCTAATATTCAATATGGTTGAAATTTGGAACTTTTAAACCAAAAGAGAGCAGTCGTTATAGTAACATTCAACAAACAGAAGATAATGAAATGAAAGGGGGTAAACCACCTTCCATTGAACCTGTTAAGAAAAAAGTAAAGAAATCTCGTAAATACGACAAAGAATATCTTAAATTTGGATTCTCATGGAGTGGAGATGAAAAAGAGCCTATTCCACTTTGCGTCATTTGTTCTGAAAAGCATGAAACCATCCAACTTGAAGCATCATTTTGAGACAAACCGCAATCAGTACAAAGAATAACCAATCGATTTTTCCGAAAACAAACTTAAGAATTTAAATCAGTCTCGAAAACTAATGCGAGGTTGGAGAGGTGACAGCCGAAAAAAAAATCCAAGAAGCTTCGTATCGTGTGTCGCTATTAATTGCGAAATGCAGTGCGGCGGAGACGATTGGCGAAACTTTAATTAAGCTTGCGGCCAAAATAAGGGCAGAAGTACCGATATGAGATATGACAAAACAGACTTTTGACCGCGTTCCCCTCTCAAATAATACAGTTCATCGGCAAATCATTAATATGTTTAATAATGTGAAACAGATATTATTGTCTGATATTTCTCTGTTATTATGCGCTACAAGTTGATGAGTTCACTGATATTGCTAATTTTGCAAATCTTATGGCGTTGATTAGATACGAAAAAGATAAAAAATACATGACGATGTTTTATTTTGCCAGCCATTGTCAGCTCATATAACAGGAGAAAATATCTTTAATCTTATGAATAAATTTATGCAAGAAAACAAAATTAATTGGAATAGATGTGTACCAATAAGTACAGATGGAGCAAAAAGTATGGTCGGAATTAATTTAGGACTCGTTGCAAGAATTAAGAATTTTGCCCCAAATGACATATCCACAAATATACATAGAGAGGCTTTTGCAACACGTAAAAAAAAATCTGGTTGAAAGCTGGCAAATCATTAACTACATTAAAGGCCGTCCTTTGAATGCACGTCTTTTTTCGCAAATATTTGAAGAAATAGGAAGTCATACTCAGCTTCTTTTTCAAACTGATGTTCGTTGGCTATCTCGAAGGAAAATTCTAAACCAATTATTTGAACTTCAAGTTTTTATTACTGATAGATTTGAGCTGAAAAGTGAAGAGAAGTGGATTCGTTTTCCTCTCTTCATTAGTTTATAACAATTTCAACTGATAAAAATGATGCTGATACTCTGAAATGTATAACACAGCATTTAGAAAATTTAAAAGTGGGTCTGAAAAATTATTTTCCTGATTTAAACAAAAATATTGAATGGATAAGAAATCCATTCAACATTAAGACATACGTGCCAGAAGATTTATCTCGTGCGAAAAAAGACCAATTATTGGAATTAACTTCAGATGTATTCTTGAAAAATAAACATAAGGAGTTTTGACAGATCTTAAACTGAAACATTGGCATTCTACATATGTATAACTGTAATTTTAAGTTCCAATTTCAACACGTTCGACCTTTTCAAAAAAATCGTCTTGGGTACTCAATGTTACGAAAATTATAGGAGTTTACAGATGTTGAAAGTTTGAGAAACACTGGCCTAATGCATAGATTTTGTCTGTGGAAACAGGTTAAAAGAGCGTATACTACAACATCTCCTGGTATATAGTACTGTACCCAACTTTTGCTAGTCTAGTAATTAGCTCAATATTATGGGATTACATTTTCTTCTGAATTTAAAACTAAGTATTTTTAAAATGAAAAAAAACAACATGATTTTATTTAAAATTAAATTAAAATTGATTTCATTAAATAATATTACAAAAATTTAAACAAAAAATTATTGTTGTTTCATCAAATTGTTATAAAACTAGTAAAATCCAGATATATTAATTACAGTCGAATAGAAGATACTGTCATTCAAAAAAATTAAAACAGATATAATTGAATTAAAATTGAAATAAACTGACAACTGGATTAAAAGCTTTGAATAATATGTCACAAATTAATACACATATTTTATTAAAAGTGATGATATATTTATATAAAATTTTTAAATTATTGTTTTTAATTATTTTGTTTGTAATTACTTCTGTTTGAAATCTGCACAATGAAAATTTCTAAATTTTTAGTAAGTTTTAACTTCAAAAATAATACCATATTATTCAAGGAGTTGATAATAATAGCCATTGCAATATAAGAATGTGAGAGGAAGCCGTGGGCTGTGATCATCTGAGTAGATAATGGATATTGTCCGCGAATTTATAAACAACTATTTTATTTTTATTTATTAAATATTCTGTTGATGCAAAATAATTTGAAACTGTGATTTTAGTAAAGTTAATGTCAATGACACAGAAACGCCCTTTATGTGTATATTTGGTTCTCCATATCAAAAAATTTAATTTTATAACGGAATATTTTATTTTAATATTCTTTAAAAATAATAAGAAATTAGGAAACGTGATTGTATTGAAACTGTGCCCCTAAATATTTTTTACTCATTGCACCACAAAATACAAGTTTACAAATTCCACTGATTAAATTTTACACAATCTATCATTATTTCTCACCTAAACTATAATTATTATTCAATAATTAAGTAATGCAGGCAATTAATTGTCAAAATAGATTGGGTATTGGATATATTACTTAATAGTTGTGGATAAAATTTATAATTCTTAAAATTTCCTTTCCGAAGTAAATATTTTATGTGAAAGTATGAAAAAAAAATTGGCAAACTGAAATTATGATATTGTATTTAAACATATTGAGGAACGTATAACTCAAAGAAAATTTGATTTTAAAAAAAAAAATCAAAAAACGATAAATGGAAAAATTAAAATATAGAATATTAAATACAAATTTTAATAGAAATAAAAGTAAAATAAATTTGCAAAACAAAAAATGCAATGTTGGCGGAGGGACGATTGAGAGTAGAGAATTGAAACTACTCTTCTGCAAAATTCTTTATTTATATTGAAAACGAGAAAATTGCACCCAATTTAACATCTTTTTAGATGTTGTTATATTTTTAAAGGTGTTTTTATTAAAATATAACATTTTGAAACGGTATTCATAGACATTTTATAGAGCTGTTACAAAACGTGCATTTTAATTTCTAAACAGATTTTGTAAATCAAATATTTTAAGCCAGTTATCTCAAACTCATTTGGGCCGAATTTACGTCTTGAAAGCAATTGACTGGGCGTATTTTTTGATATTTAAAATTAACAACATTTTATTTAATTGTGGGTTCTAATTTTAACTACTTCATTATTTCCAAAAATTAACGACTTTTTATTAGACATTTATTTTTTACTATGTGGGCAATTCTATTTAAGAGGAGCAAATGAAGGGTGGGGAGTAGAGAGTAGGGTCCGGAAACTCGTCCCAGTCTATTTTTCCCGTTTCCATATAATATTAGGACCCACGTGACGCATTTTCTTTTCAATGCTAGAAGCTAGAAAAGTGTAATTTATTATATGCGTACATAAATTTGGGGCATATGACTATTCGTTTCAACGTCTACATTAGCTGTGCCGATGCTGCTTCATGCTGCATCGCCTTGGCTCTGAATGTGTAAGCGCTTTCAACTTGACCAAACACTCACTTCAATTGTTTTCTTCACTATTCTATACTCTCTTAAATGTGGAAATAGTGATTTGAGATGTTCTAAGTATTTAGATATCAGGATGTCTTTGCTATGTGCGTTGCAAAACATAATACTTTACAATACCTCATCATTAAAACGTTGAAGAGTTTGCGCTGCGTTACTTAGACTAAAGGTCAAATAAACCAAAGCGCATTTTTTTTTGAACATATTTATCAACTACTGGTATCTCTTTGTATGCTTCTGCTAAGTCTATTGTATAAAATATGGCATACCTTCTGAAGGTTGAGCAAAATCTTAAATATGCCCCATCATAGAAGATTTTTTTGGCATAATTAATGTACTAGCATCATTGATTCTTGGCGCTGTAATCATCAGAATTAAAAGTTAATCAACTTCTAATGTTCATATCCGCGGATAGAAGCCGGAACGCTATTCGTTGCTATTTTTCAAGATAATATGCAATAGTTTACGCTTTTGGAGGGTTATTTAACTGCATAATTGCTTCAAACTCCTTTTTTACTGCTTGGGGTATGTCTGGAGTAAGCCTTCTAGGGTTTTCTTGTGTTTGGAGTATAGTTCTCGTTCATGGGAGCTCCATTATAACGGGTTAGCTCAGAGAATTCATTTAGAAGCTACTATCTTTCTTATGCTGAAAATACCGGCGATGGCAGGTATGACTCCAAACTGATGCTGGTAGCTCAAAAGGAAATTTGTGTCATATGGTTCTGTTCGCTCCGAGGTCTATATTAGCTAAGTCGAGACTGTCTCATGCTGTTTCGGCTTGCCTCTGCCTCTAATGTGTAACCACCTTTAGCTGCATCAATGATGCCTTTAAACAAAATTAGAATGAAAGTCGTGGATTGATAAGGATCACAACACCCAAAATGGAGAACACCCAATCGTTTGCAAGAAATCTGATGTCTACTGCTTTCTGGCACACGAGCTTTCTTTTCATCGAATATATGTCAAAAGAAAATACAATAAATCTAGCCTTTTAAAATTTACATAAGACAATCAAAATTAGCAAATTGTAACATGTTCCTTCTGCACGACAATACGACTGACTGTGTCATACAAACAATGCATAATATTTGTCAAGTTTACAAAAATAGCGCTCTAAAGATGGTGAGTTTAGAGTGGAAGATCATTAATCTTTGTGTTGTTCTAATGCTCGTTCAGAAGACCAAATCAAACTTAGTAAAGTACACCGTTTAAATACTTCCTCCAGCGATTCACTCTACAAACGGAATGAAAACATTTCTTTTTGAAGCAACTAGCGACCGGAGATAAAAATTGGATAACAATAATATGAAACCTTTGGCCAACCCAAAAGCTGAAAAAATGATGTTCTGTATATGGTGATTTAAAAATTGAATCCTTTATTATTAATTATTATTTTGCCCAAAAGTCAGATTATTATATTATTATATATACAGATTCGTATTACTTGATATTAGGCACCTGCTTTGAGCGAAAATCGTCCCGAATTTGTCAACAAAAAGGAATCGTTTTTCATCACACCAACACCAAGCAACTGCTATCTTTAACGACTAGGAAAAAGTTATTGGTTCAGGATGTTTTACGTTACTATATTGACATGACATTATGACCAGCGTCTATTTATTTTGCTTCAAAATTCTTTAAACGGAAAATTGTCAACAATTTTGGTTTACAGACAGGTTTTTCGTCGAAAGAAAAAAACAGCTGTTACTGGAAAGTTGGCATCCTAAAATTATCCGAAAGATAGAACAAAGTTGTAAATCACTGAATAAATGACAATCAACATTAAAGCTTTAGGTACTCGTAAAATAAAACTATTTTATTTCTATCACTTTGCTTTATTAGACTAGTTTTGGATGCATTTGAGTAACCATAAATAAACAGAAAGTGATATGTTACCCATACTTAAACTATCACAAAGTAGATGCCATATAAGCCAAAAAGCTCAATATAAAAGCTTTATCTTTGAATTTATTTTATAAATCACCACAAATAGCCACATTCCTAAGTTAAACCATTATATTTTTAATAGGTCAGTTATTCTGAATAAAGATTTTTATTAAAACACGTATTTCAATGTTAGTTAATTTTTTTTAGCATAAACCATTAATTTTGGCTTTTATTAGAGAAATTATTGTTTCCTGTTCCTTCTTATCCAAATGTTAATTAACTCGCTTTTGTAATTAGTAGCTGGAGGCGGTCAGATGTCACAGCTGTTTTGCATATGAAAGAGATGTCACAAATTTAATATCCTCCTGCATCATATCCATCAACTTTCATCGTTTCGACACATTGGACTTTCAATTCGGAGAGTGCATCATACTTTCCCAAAGATTAAATTTTTATGGCTTAGGTATAAAAGATGTTTCCTAAATATTTATTCGCATTCAATTTCCAAACATGCAATGGATTTGCTCAAATATTCGTCATGCATACTAAAGAAAAATAAACAAACGTACCGTAAAATTGTATTTTATAAGAGCAGAATTTTTATATCCCAACCGGATTAATTCACTTAACTGTTGCTAGCAAATCCTAATAATAAAGCAATTAATTTAAAGGTGTGGACTTTACAGTTTCGGAATCAAACCGATGTTGTTAGGTTTTTTAACCACTCACTGGACCATCGCAATATTAATCTCAACGTACCTCAAATATTTACAGATGATTTGAAGGTTATGATATGTAATAGGTTTTACTCTAAAGGCAGGAAAGCGATAAAAAGAGATTCTCATCCTCGTGCGGATTTGTTAATATTACCTTTAAAAACGGAGGCTATGAATGAACCATCGACCGCAAACCTTTGATGATTCACGTGAAATACGGCCGCGTTTGATCCTAACTAATGAATTCTAAACTAACCGGATTGAATTGTGACCGCAGATACACTACAAGCCGATCGATATTTGCATTAGGTATTCGATCACCGTTGGCCGTCAAACAACTTCACAAGAAATTTTAGGAACAAACCGGACAATTTTTCTGCAGGATTCACGTCACAATATATAGTACAGATAATAAAGCCCATCTAATCGGCTTATGTGTCCGTCGAGCACGCTTCTACATCATCCAAATACTTCACTCATGAACATAAAAAGCTTAATACCTTGTTTATAATCTTGTTGCGTATTTTATTATAAACTTCCCTACGTCATTCAAAGGAAACTATGCACTGACCAGTAAGTTTTTATTATAAAACCCACTTCCACAATATTGTTTGCGAAGTTTCTTTACATCCTTTTACAAAAAGTTAGAATGAAACAGGGTTTCGTGATTTCATTTACTTTTTTAAAATTTCTATCGAATCGCTTTTCAAACAGGATATTGTTTTCTGGCAAAGCTCTAAATATTCCATAATACCTTAATTTATTTCCTTATTAGATTAAAATTACACAAGTCTAAATAATTAAAACTGATTTAAGTATTATGCGTTAATTGATTGATTATCTATTTACAGAATTTATTATTTATAGAATCATATAAAAATAACTCTCCTATGTACATTTTAGTAACCACTTTTAGAAATCAAATACATTTAATAATTTTTGCGACTTTCTTACGTGTAGTTCACATATTTCACCGAGCATTTTAATAATCTCATGAATTTATATGTATAACTAGTGAAAAATACCCGCCGCTTCTCGGGTTAAATAATGTAAAATTGTTAATGAAATGTATTCTTCAAGACTGTAAAATATTAACCATAAATATTAACTTTTTTCGATTCCATTAATTTATTTAAATTTTGAATATTTCAAAAATAAATTTAAAAATGTTTCTACATAAATTTCATGTTTATAATTAATATCAAAGAGCTATATTAAATGTTATTAAACTGAGCTCGAAATTCATTGTAATTTCGATTATGCCTATTTTCGTTTTTTCGTTTTATTTCGGTGAAATTAATAAAGACAGGGCCATCCAATTTTTGGAATTTGAACTACCGGTTATTTATTCGATAGGAAAGAAGTGCCTGCAGTTTGTGGGTCAATTTGTGAAGCGAGTTTGCGAAACTGGATCATTAGTGGATAAAACAACACGTTAACGTTCTCGTCCAGTGTGCTCAGTCCAAAACATCGGTGCTGTTGCTCAGAGTATGCGTGAACATCCATCAACATCAACTGGTCATCGTTCTCATATACTAAACATTTCTCGTACTTCTCTGACGAAAATTTTGCACAAAGACCTCAATTCGAAGGCCTACAAATTTCAATTAGTCCAAGAAATAAAGCCTCATGACCATTTCGGTTCAGACAATGGCCTAAAGATCGTTTGGCCAAAGATGAGCATTTTTATCGAAAAATCGTGTTTTTCGATGAAGCTCATTTCCATCTCGGAGGCTATGTCAATAAGCAAAATTGTCGCATTTGGGGATCACAGAATACACACATGACTATTTAGCAGCATACTCATCCGCAACGAGCAGCTATTTGGTGTGGTTTTTAGTCCGGCGTCATCATTGGGCAATTTTTCTTCGTAAATGAGCGAGTAGCCACTGTTACAGTCAACAGCGAACGTTACCGTGCCATGCTAAACTAAAATTTCTTTCCAAAAATTGAAAAAGGGGACATGGATGACATTTGGGTTTAACAGGATGGGGACACTTGCCACACAGCCAACGTAACCAGCCTAAATGCTGATGTCAATTGGCAGTTTCGGACGTTTGACCACGTTCAATTTTTTTTTGTGGGGAGCCCTTAAGGATATGTGTGTTACGCTAACCATCCGGAGTCGATTGATTGAAGCCAGGCGTGGCAGTCATTTGAATGATGTTGTATTTAATTCTTAAATGAAAATGTCCAATCTTTCTAATAAACTCATAATTTTGACAAAATATTAATTAGTTTTTTTTATAACCGGTTACAAATTCTAAAAGGTAGATGGCCCATCCTTCAATTCAATTACGACATTTTCGATATAAAGAGAGCAGAAAAACATAAAAATCATGTAAAACTATAATTATGGATTGTTATATAAGAAAAATCTCGAGTGGGCTCCACTCTACTTTCCGCACACTTTGTATTAATGAAATGGTAAAATTTCAAGGGCTGCTAATTTTATTTTATCTAGAAAAGTTTATGATTGCGGCACCGTGAAAGAAAAAACGTGAAAAAATAAATTAACAGCTTCAACACTTTTTCATCTTCACAAGAAACCCCATGGTCAAATGTCCAATCTTTCTAATAAACTCATAATTTTGACAAAATATTAATTAGTTTTTTTTTTGTAACCAATTTAAATTCCAAAAAATTAGATGACCCACCCTTTATCAATGGAAGATGAGTTTTGAAATAAGTTTGAAACACTTCGATGAGATATCGATTAAAATAATGTTTCAACTACTAAATTAAAAAAGTACATGCGACTACTCGCGAAATAGTTTCAAGCCAAAAAATTTACAACATCTTTTAGGTCAACAATAGCATAATTTGAAATTCAAATTGAATTTAAGGTATTTTAAGTTAAGAGACATTGTGTATCATTTTCTTCATTGATCAAGTTTTTATTTAGTTTTTTTTTGTTGTATAGAGAAGATCGACAGCTAAGGTTGATAGCTTCAATACTGACCTGCCAATGGCTAAGTCAAATAATTTTTCCATTGTTTTAATTTTTTCCAAAAATTTTCGATTTTTTCCAAATTCTTCCATTTTTCAGAAATTTTACGATTTTTTCAAAAAATTTTCAGTTTTTTTCAAAATTTTTTGATTTTTCAAAAATGTTTCGTTTTTCCATTACACATTTATACTTGACATTTTACTTTTGACATTCTCACTTTTGACATTTATACTTGACATTTACACTTTTGAATTTTTCATAAATACATTTTTGAATTTTTCGATTTTTCGGTTTTTAGAGAATTTTTAATTTTTTTAAATTTTTTGTTTTTCCGCTTTTTTCGATTTCTTGAGAATTTTTTAATTTTTTTAAATTTATTCATTTCCAGGATCAAAAGTGCTAAATTCCGCTGGCGTTGATAGATTACACTCACGTCACTTCTTTTAAAATTCACACCCACCGCCGCCAAAGAAGTTTTACATAAAAAATAACTGAAACATTCAATAAATTTATTAATCATTTTCCTCCGACAAAAGTAGAAAATCTATTAAATTTCTCGAAAAAACTGTTAATTTAGTAACCCTAATTTAAATTGGATTATAAGTGATGCCATGGTGGTATAATAAATCCATTCAAGCGTAATATTGTCACCCATTACCAGATTACAGATAAAATGGGACACTTATTCGCTTCCCATGCGGGGGAGTACAAGAAAAAATATACAAATACAAAATTTATTACACCATTTTAATTTAAAAATTCTCTCTATATTTTTGTTACAGTATTGCACAAGAAATGAAAGTTTCCTATTAAAAGTTTGATACTAATAAGACTGTACATATGCATATAAAATTTAATATGCTAAAAGTTCCAATTAATTCCATTTAACTATCAAATACTTCAATTAAAAAAAAGTAGTATAATAAGTTGAAAGCCTTATTAAGTTTCCAGCAGCAATAAACCGATATAAACTAAGTGACTCAATGTCGATTTTCACTTCCAAATAGAAAATAAAATCATAGAAACTTTTCGCATCTGCGTGCTCATTTAAAAATCAAATTTTTTAATATTATATGCTTCCGTTGCAGTATTCGTTAAATTTACTTCCAACTTTTAAGAACTTTTTAACCTATTTATTCATATCTTACATACATCACATTATAATTATAAAAATGCCTTATATTCCGAAAACAAATTATTAAAGTCGGAAAAATAAATTGAAATTGGTAAACAAACATTTAATTAACTATGATTTAATCAACCATGTTTCTCCATTAATAATTAATTCTATAGCCATACGATTCAAATTGGTCAGTGATTTATTATATTAATATGTTTGGTAAAATACTAATTTTGCAGATTCTATTCACATTGATAATTAGTTCGTATTTTATAATTAATATTATAAAATAAACAAAACACTGAGGGATTATAGCGCACAAACTGTGCGTATGTATACTCTGTTATCTTAAGTTATTTTTGAATTTTGATTGAAGATTAGGAAAGTACATCGAAAAATAATGGGGGTAGTTTCTTTGCCGCATTTTGGTAGCTGTTAAGGAACACCCCGAAAATGAGGGTCAAAATGTGACATTTTTTTAAAATTTTGCGCGATTTATTTCTGTTTTGTCGAAAAAAGTCGATTTTTAGCGATTTTTGCTATTTTCTGAGCTTTGACGGCGCATTTTCTCTCGCTGGATTACAGATTATAGCCAGAAGTATGTATTTTCCACTGAATTTCCTTGATCTAAAACAAAATTAGACCACCTGCTTTATAATTTTTTTCTATCACAAAATTTGCGTTTTGAAAATCGGGTTTTCCGATATTTGCAGCATTTATTGAGCTGTTTCCTACCAAAATTTTTAAATTATCGCAAGTACGTCGAAAACTAGAGACTTCAAGGAAAATTTTGCTGGCAGCCGCATCAAAATTGATTGAAAATTAGCAGCTCGACAGATTTTTGAAACGAATCACTACACTGTGCGGCGGTAGGAGTGAATTTTAAAGTAACGTGAGCGCTAACTGTCAAGCGACAACGGAATTTTGCACTTTTGACCGTGGGAGTGGAACTTGACAGCGGAAATGGAAAAAATCTCAAAATAGCGGAAAAATTTAAAAATTCTCCAATCAAAAAAAGCGAAAAATTAAAAAAAATAAATAAAAATCCTCAAGAAACCGAAAAACCCGAAAAATTCAAAAAAGTTTTTAAAAAAGAACAAATGTCAAAAGTGAAAATGTCAAAAATGTAAATGTCAAAAGTGAAAATGTCAAAAATGTAAATGTCAAAAGTGTAAATGTCAAAAGCGAAAATGTCAAAAGTGGGAATGTAAAAGTATAAATGTCAAAAGTGAAAATGTCAAAAGTGAAATGTCAAGTATAAATGTCAAAAGTGAAAATGTCAAAAGTAAAAATGTTAAAAGTGAAAATATCAAAAGTGGGAATGTGAAAAGTAGAAATGTGAAAGTGAAATGTCAAAAGTGAAAATGTCAAACGTTAGGAATGCGAAAGTGAAATGTCAAAAGTGTAAATGTGTAATGAAAAAACGAAAAATTTTTGAAAAATCGAAAATTTTTTGAAAAATCGAAAACTAGAAAAAATTTTTAAAAAAATCGAAAAATTTTGAAAAATGTCATAAATAGGTTATTTAAGAAATTTTACATCTATCACGTCTATTGTGATGCACATGAATTTTTTTTATTTTCTTTTACAAAGTTATAAAAATATCGAATAAATTGCTCAAAAAAAAAATAATTCTTACTTTAAAAAGTAGATTTGTAACTAGGAACGTAATTTAGTGAGTCCTCCTTTTTTAATTAACAATAAGTTTGTAATACTTCCATTGAAATATGAAATTGCTATTATTTTTTTTATTTAATACGTCCATTCCCTGAAACGATTAAATTCTAATTGGATTAAATTTTAATTAACTTTGTGCGGTGCATGTTTTTCTAAACTTTTATAATTTAAATATTCCAAGCAATTTTAGATGTCGATATAATCAAATTTAATAATGAGTATTATAAAAGATTCCTTTACAACGCAGACAGTTCCAATAATTTCTTTGGAAAAAAATATATTTTACAAAATTTTGTTTGTAAAACTTAAATCATGTAATTAAACCCCAATATGAAAATGTATAAAGTTCTACATATTTAATAATTGCATGTATATACATTTTTTGTAACGAAATATTTAGTATTAAAGCAAAAGTTTTATAATTAGATTTTAAACTATCGTGGAGTGTGAAAATTCATGACTAAATACGAAATATGTTTTGAAAGTAGGCCAATATTTTGTAATTTAACAAAACCATTTATGTATTTCGAATATTATTATATTCTATTCCTTTAATACATTCATACATTTTATACGGGCAAGATTTCAAGTCAGTATTCTTCTTATTTCTTTCCTCTCGCTATGTTCAGGCTAGCTTCAATTTAACTAAAAGATAAGGGGATCTCATTTTATTTATATTCGGTGACTTTTTACATTTTTTGTGCTTGTTGATTCATTAGAGTCTTATTTTTACTTCTAAAATCTTCATTCGTGTATACACTGCACAATAATGACATCCCAATTAAGTTCAATAATTGCTCTAATTTCATAAATAAATCATTATAAACGTAAGCAATCTAGGAATAAAATTTAAAAGAACAAAGAAACAATGAAAAATAATACTGTTCTTTTTTTTAGAATTCAATTAAGTAAATAGTAGATATTTTTAACGAACTTCATTTAAAAAACGAGATATGAAACTCTTCCTATATGATGGCTGTTGCATTTTGTAACATAAAGGTTTCTAGGTTTTCCTTTCCCAAAATGTATTTATTTTGAGTTGTAATTTAAATATAGATCTTATCGTAAGCTGGTGTGGTATAAAACAGAATTTGAGTGACAGGTGGATAAATTGAAAGACGTGTATATTATTGAATTTCCATTTCCATTTAAAACGACACTTTTTAGATGTACTGGCAGAGGAAAAAAAATGTGAAATAATTTTGTTACAGCATAAATATTTTTTTGGCATTACTTCTATGAAGATTTATTACATAGCTTTCAGCAGGCCACGTCACTATTATAATTTGCCTATTTTACATTTTCCCACAATAAACAAACGAGATATATAACGGACTATAAAAAGTTACCCTGTTTTCCGGGACTATTATAAAAAATGTTTCAATATTATTATTTTTTTAATAAGGTATACATAATATTGCAAAATGACTTCATACTTTGTTAAACTAATACTTTTTAAATAATAAAACATATTTAGAGCGATATATAAGAAATTTATAATTTTATAACTTTAGAGATATATAAAGTAACAAAGTAGAAAAGCAAATTTATATTAAAATGAGTTGTACACATGTGCCACAATCGATTTCAAAACCAAAACAGCAATAATTTATAAATGGTATGACAAATAAAGCATTATTAAATAAATTTCAAGGTGAATTTTAAAACAGGCCACTAATTTGCTTTGTTCTTATATAGTTCAGTCGGTGTGCAATTTTTTTACATGTGTTGGGGTTAAAAAGAAATTTTATTGTTGATCATTATGTATTTTGGTATGCTGAAAACGAATCTGTGGTTAAAAGTTGTCTAAAATTACCGCGTTGCAGGTTATCCGCCATTTTTTGAAAAAATGGCTATTTTTACCCTTTTTTAATGTTTTTTTGAAATAACAAAAAAATATGAAGTCTAATAAAAAAATGTTTCATACTAAAGTTGAGTAAAAAATTATTCCGTGTCAAATGACGCCAATTAGAAGTTGATTGGTAGCCTAGAACCTTAAATTGGGCTTTTTTGGTCGACTTTTTGATTGGCCAAAAAATAGGTCTTTTCACTTCTAACTAGTTTTGACTGTGTTCATCTTGAAATTGAAAGAACAAGCATTTTGACTTCAGAAAAATTCAAAAATCTTGTGGTTAGAAAATTGAAATTAAATTTTAAATTCTTTCATTAATTAACTGACATCCTTACGAACATTTTGAGTGTCCAAACAAGTTGAATTTGGTTATATAGGAGTCGAGATATATTACTTTTGACTTTTTCGGAAAAATTTTCAGATCAAATAAAAATCTAAGTTTCCATTTTCCCATCGTTAGCTCATTTCTGTGATATATAAAATGACAAACGCGTTCAATTTATGCCGAAATTAGAAATTGAAATTTGGTCGTTTTATTCGATTTTAAACCTTGATTTTTTCCTCTGGTTAGTATAGATGGGAGGGAGATGGACTGATAGTGGATCGGATGTATTAGAAAGAGATTTAATGATGAGAAATTACAAATTTGGGATGACAATGAGTACAGAAGAGACAATGTGTTGTAATGATGGTAGATTGTATGCGTTTGAAAGAGGTGGAATAAGAAAAAATTCGAAATTTCTTCGATTTTTGCTATTTTCATACATTTTTTTCCTATCTAGAAAGATACCGTAGGAATTTCATATAAATCCAATGAAACCTTTAAAAATAAAAATATTAAAATAGTTTTTCCAAATTTATTTTAAATTAAAAAATGGGCGTATCAGTTTTTTGAAACTTTAGAGATTTCTTAAGAACCATATGTAGGAATAGCAAGGAAAACTAAAAAAAATCCACTGAATCATCTTGGAAACCTTCAAAAATTTAAAAAGTCGATGATGTAAACGAAGAAATTTCAAATTTACAGTCATAGATTTCAAAAAAAAATATTCAAAGTACCGCCAAAATTTTTCTTCTGAAATAAACTGCTTTTTCTTTCAATTTTAAGCCGGACATAGTCAAAATCTTTAATTTGAGCCTGGTTATAAGTTAAAAAAACTCATTTTTCGCGTCACAATCGCGAAAATACGATTTTTCCAAAATAGCGGATTTTTACGCGAAAAATTGGGTTACGAAGAAAATTTAAAAACCAAATAAAATAGACCCAAAACACTATCTTTTAACATACATAACTCTGTTAAGAGCAAACAAAGATTCATGAGAAATTGGCCTATTGAAAAATGGCCCTATTTAACACCCCAGGCTACCAATCAACTTCTAACCGGTGTCATTTGACGCGGAATGACTTTCTCTACAACTTTTGTATGAAAATTTTTTTGATTGGAGTTCATACTTTGTTATTTTAAAAGAAAATACATGATTCGTTTTCAGCATACCAAAATACCTAAAGATCAACCATAAAATTTCTGTCTAAAAAATTTAACCCTAAAAATTGCACAGCAACTAAACTAATATCCAACAAATCTTGATCACTTTATTAAAAAAAACAGCACTTACAAAAAACAATTTGATTGGAAAAGCGCTTTTGGTATTATGAATTGCAGGACCTGTAGATTAATATACATCCCGTAAGATGAGATGGTTTCTTTTCTAAACCAAGAACATGTGACGTTTATAAATCGATTCAGTAAGCTTTCTCATTTTTTATGTAAATTTTTAATACCTATAGATATCAAAGTGTTCTCGGTGCTTGCCCTTAGAACTTTACTACCGACGACTTACCCCAGGGAATACATTTTAACCACAACGCGCGCACGCTCTTTCGATTTCTTCCTTGTAATGTATGTACATTCTAAAATATTTAAAGGATTCTCAATTATAAGATTAATTTGAAAATATTAATTAAGCTTGACTAAACAAATCGAGAGATAAAATTGTAATTAATCCAGACTTGCAATAGTGCAACAAAGGAAAGGATTTAGTGTTAACGATGGAATGGCTATAAATATTAGTAAATCCAGCGAATAAGAACACGCTATTAGGAGTAAGCACTTTGAAATTAGTTGCGGTTTTTTTTTTCAGGTTGTAATCTATTAAAATGACTTGCAGAGTATATTTCAATTTATCTAATCAGGTATATGCAAGAATTCCTTTTAAAATTTTGATATGAATGTGATACGATGAAGAAACATCAAAGGTAAAAGCGAAACCAAGAATGATCTCGCTTTAGCATTTATATCAGAAATGAAAATTTACACTTGGCTGCATGCATTGTTCCAGAGTATTCATTTAAATTTGCGAATAAATTGAAGCCGTTAATTTCATTTGTGCAAGGATAGTTCATCTTCAATCTCATTTTTAATCCACACATTTTTTGTCAGCTAACAAAAGCGTATACGTAAATGTGTAATTTATTCCATTAAGCATTTGTTAATTATACACAGGGTGCGGATATAACATGCTTCACTGTGGTATTTATAAAAGTGAACATTTCAATATAAAACGCGTAATGAAAAGCTACTATTTTTTTTTTTTTGAATAAATATATGTCATACATTTCTACTAACCCATTGTGAATATAATAGCGATACAATAGCGTTCGTAAATTTATCCATTGTACTATTTCAATAAAAGGTAACAACATTCCCATGTTTATGAAATTTTCACACATTTATAGTCATATAAAATAAATGTGATATGTCTACTTTTGTTCTTGTTATGTTAAAAAAATTAAATAAATACATTTAGTATTTAGAATAAGAATCATTTTCAATATAAAAAAAACGATATAAATTTCAAAAATAATAAAAAGCAAAAAATTTGGAGGTTTGGGAATATATTTAAAAAAAAAATAAGTTGAGTTACTTAATATTTCCATATCGTCGCTCTAGCGACAACACCGGCCACGAAATTTTCTACTTCTTGTTCAACTTGAAAATGTCAAGGTGCTTGTACTAAACATTTTTCCTAATGTTTCTGGAAAATACAAATAATATACTGTTGTAAAAGTAGGTTCTTAGTGTATAATTATTATTAAAGTGAAATGCCATGGAAGAAAAAAAGTGATCTGAAGTTGAAAAGCGAACTTCAGGAAAGAGAAGAGACCATAACCGCAATTAAATCCACTTTGGGCGAAAAGCTTGCCCAGGCGTTATTGAAAGAAACGAGAGACCGTAAAGTTTTCTATTTGCAGATGAATTAGAGAAGCGAAAAAATTATTTAAAAAGAATATTAAAAGACAAAATCAAAAACTGCTTCAGAACTTTGAAGGAAAAGTTTAAAGGCGCAACAGCTTAGATGGGAAAGCATCCTAGAAACTCGGAGAACAATCTAGAACACCTAAGGAAGGATTCTGAGATGAACCTACAATTTTGAAAGGCAATATAATAGAGTATTCTAGAAGGAATACAATGAAAAGTATTAATTTGGTGGAAAGTTCTAGAAGCTTACAAAAAGAATCGACAGAATAACTTTAGATGGCTTCTAGGAAGATTCTGAAACGATGAAGAGAGAAATATGTTAGAAGACTTGCCAATGAATTCGGAAGTTGAATCAACGGAGGGTACTGAAACGGCAATGGAAGGGAAGTTTCGACCTTCGGTGGATGATTCAATGGAAAGTTCATATATGTTATATTATATAATTTACTATAATCATAATTTGAACATAGTCAAGTTTGATCTGAAAGAAACCATGAAGAACCACATATAGCTTCATGTCGAATTAACATAGACCAATGCTTGCATGTATCTGCAAATGGCTACGCGAATGAACGGGCCTTGACAATGGCTATTTGATTCCATGATGTCAGTAATATTTTGAGCGCCATATCTGCAACATCTGAAAATTAGAGGAAGAAGAAGCATCTTATTGTGATGTGTTCTGTACAGAGGATTTCGCTTTACAAAGTTGCTGAAAAATGCTCAACATAAGGGGTCCAGCTACCTATCGCACCATAAAAGGAAAATAAATTGTTATGGGATGAAACAGTCTAAAAAAAGGAGCAAAATTACGAAGGTATGTTCTAGAATATTCTGGATTGAAATATTCCAATAGTTTTGCAGAATATCGATCGTCCAAAGATTCTATTTCAAGCATTTTCAATTATATCTTTTTTAATGTTTATAAATTTAAAGTTTGTCGTATTCTGAATTTAATATCCAAGAACTTTAACATTCTTTAAACTTTATTTCTATAATATTATCTATTTAACTTATTTTTGTAAGTGATATTTGAAGTAGCAAAGAGAAAGTATTTAAATTCTTTAAAGTACTTACTTTCCCGCACTTTATTATTTTTAATAAGTTTACTATTTGCGAATGTTACAAAGAATTTCTTAAAAGTTTCAAATTTCAATATTCATTAAAACTTGAAGGCATTAGTCTGCTCCTTTTGCATGGTGTAATTGCTTCCAATATTATTTAATATTCCTTCTAATAAGATCATTTATTTCTTGACTATGTACCTACTTTGATTAATTAATAATTACCATATACAGGTTGAGTAATGATTAATAGTTCCTTATCACGAGGTAGTTAATTTTATACCGATTTGATACATTTTTGTCAATTCTATATTAATGAACTACGAAAATATTCATTACTTGATTGATTACATATTAAAGTTATAATCAAATAAATCACGAAATAACTTTTTTCAATTATAATAATACTTTAAGTAGTAAGTGTTGGATCTGTTTCCAGTTTGTTATTACTTATTTCTTTTTAATTAACGAGTATCCTTTTTCTGTCTTTTAATTAATGTTTTTATTTTCATATATGATTGATGAACATATAGATTATAATTTAACTATTTATTAATCATAAGTTAATAGTAGGTTAATTAAAGTTGATGTTATATTTCTGAAATATGAAAATTGATATAAAAATATAATTATATATTAATATTTTTTCAGCGAATCTAAAGTATTATTAATTTTTTGTTTAATAATAAATATTAATGCTAAAAATAAATTTATATGACAAACACTTATTTGGATGTAACATCAAAATATTTGTTTGGAACGTTTTTATATAAACACGAAACAAAAAATATTAAATTGTTAAAAACTTTATAAATAATAATGTGTAATAATATTTGTTTAAAGAATTGGAATTATTACGATCATTTAGTTTAAACTTCATGTTTAATATTTAATTTTTACATTTCATATTTACGTTTAATTTTATCAACTTATATTTTGTAACATTTTAATTCTTAGATGATTCTGTTTCTCCTTCTCTAGTCTTTCCATGTTGTTCTAGTTTTTGTATATTGGTCATGATTTAATTTTAAATTTTGGGACTTGTGTTTGCTAATAATTTTATTTTTCACATAATTTTTTGGTTTCATCCTTTTAAACTTTAAGTTTTTCGTTTAATACAAAACTTTTTGCAAGAAAATTCTAAGGGTTGCAAAAATAAACATTTATGAAGATTGAGGAGTATCGAATATAGTTTTTTAAGGCGTTTTAAAAATAATGCTCACTGTACTAGTTCTTGAGGGATTTCATAAATTTTTAAACTAGTTGCATGTCGACTCATGTACAATCGGACTTTAAGATAGCTCCACAGGAAAAATCGCAAGGAACAAGATCTAGAGAATCAGCTTTTCGGGGTACATATTTCCCTCAAAATTTTTATGGTTCCACGAGATGTGTGGGCTGTTATACCATGTAGTAGGAAGTAGATAACTTCGACATCAATTTTTTTAAAATTAGGATACTAAAAAGTTTTGAGCATTTTGAGGTAATGATTTGAGATGATGGTCACTGTTACTCTTCAAAAAAGAAAATATTAACAACACTAAAAACTTATACTTTCGCACCAATCTGTTAGAGGGTATTCTGGTCCCAAAAAATAAAAAATTTTGCTTATTTACACATTTAAGTGAAATTGTGTCTCATCACTACTCAACAAAGCGTCATGAACACTAACAGTTTAAAGGATATTTTGTCACATTATTATGAGATTCATATAGTCATCGGCAAGAGGTCTTGCACCATTATAATTTGGTGCGGGTGATATTTTAGGTCACCTTGCAAAATTCGATTTAATTAGTCCAGTCAAATGAGGTGAAAGCGAAAATAATATCTAGAAATGGATTTTTTTTTTAAATATAATTTTTTTCTGGTTTTCTTGGAAAACGATTCAGAAATTCGAAATTTAGATGCTAAAATTTTCCACAATTTTGTCAAAAAAAAAGAAACACTAAAAAACGTATACAGGATATACCAAACAATTTTAATTGTATGTCATATATGTCGCCATCAAACAAAATCGGATGAACCAACACAACTGCACTTCCGGTGCGAAATTATAACATTCAAATTTAAATCTCGGGAACATTTCAATATTGGCAGCAATGAAGAAAAAGATGCGGTGTTGTTGACACTTAGACATATTTGATATAAAAATTCTGAAATTATCTGACAATTGGTAATTATTTATTTGTTTGACGTTTCATGAAAAGGGAGAAATATTATAAGCTGGCGACATTACACGGATGTGACGTCACATAGTATTGATGATGTGCAATTAAAATTGTTTGGTATGACCTGAATATATAGCTATTTCTCAGAATGCTTAAATGCGCGACCATGCGCGTTATTACCATGTTATATGAATTAAAACCTACACGATTTAAAAAAAATTTCTATTTCTAAACATTTCTAAAAATCAGTCGCTTTTTGACTCATTTGATTGGACTATAATGTAGTGTTTGATAAGCCCAAAGCAGAGGCACATTTTCTTATAAACCACCTTGGATACCGCATCACTGTTGCAACATTTTCACATATTCTTGATGTTCCAGTTCGATCAGGTTTTTTTGTATCTAATGTTGAACATGTTTGTCGAAATTTGGATATCGAAGCGGTAATTGTTTTTCGGTCAACAACCTTTTAATTTTTCGGAATCTGCTAGTAAGTACGGAATGCACCATTGCAATAAAATGTTATTTTTAAAATATTTTTCTGCAGCAAAAACAAGATGTACTCCACACCACGACATATTGGTAACAAAAACCATAAGGCATAATCTTCCAGACCGTGTTTCTCATTTTTCTCTAACCACACGCCTATCCTATTTCAAAAATCAGAAGTACTTTCTGGATCAGCCTGTGTCATACATTATGACATATGCAGCAAAGATAATCTTATATTGGATTGATGTATGTCAAATGTAGAATAAAGCAGCACGTTAATTAATAGCATTTATTTCAATCAATAAGCTCTTGCTTTTGCAGACAATATTTTTTCATTTCTTATTTTTATTTTTTTTAAACGCTTTAGCATCAATAAACAAAATTTTACTAGCGAAAGTAACTGTTAATAATAATGAGTCGATTTTGTGACTATAAGAATACATTTAAAGCATAGGATTAACAAAATAGAGTTCTACTTCAGTTCATATAAAAAACTAATAAATGAATCCAATGTACTATGTATTTTGACCGTTCTTAGTTTTTAGAAAAAAAAAACAAAAAACTTTTTAATGATATTTCAAAGGTTTTTAAGTGTCTACTTAAAAAGCAAAAATTTCATGAATAGCTTTCGCGTCGAATGTGTGGAGGCTGAAAATTAAAAAATCTAATTTTCTAATTAAAATTAGCTTCCTTACTTTATCCCAGCTGCTCTAAATGAAATTATTCATCCTCTATTAACAGCATTTTTAATTTTTTTCCCGTATGTTCATTTTTATTTGCGTAAATGTAGACGCATTCATTTGTAAATTAAACCAGAAATTTGAATGTTCCGTTAATTGTAGTATGAAAGCGCCGGAAAATTCCTAACATCCTTACATGCGTTCATTCATTGCTGCCTCAAGTGTCCTTCTAACGCGGTCTCACATTCTTTCCTGGATGCATCCACAAATTCGTTCGTGCGTCAATTTACACGTGCTCCTCTTTCACTTACGATCGTCAATCGTGATCTTCGTTTTATTACCTTAAATTATGTGATTTTTATTGATAGCGCAATTTTCCAATAAATGAACAAAATTTAATTTGCGAAAATTATGCAGTGAAGAGAATTTATTGCTCAACATTCCTCTACACGGTACATTAAACTTTAACTTGCGTAAGTGAGATGCATATGAAAAGTGCGAACACGAAAATGCAGTAAAATATAGAGTTAAAAAAGAAAAAAAAATAAACTTGGCGAGAAGAAAAATATTATCCTTACACTATATATCGCGAAGTAGAGCACTGATCCATGTTTTATTTAGTTTTTATTAAACTGCAACATAAGGTAAATTAAGTGTAAAGTAATTTTATTGTTAATTTTAAATTTGGATCGAACTGTATAAAAATAAATTTTGTTATGCGAAGTGAATTTTAAGTTCTGAAAGAAAAAAAAAGAGTTGTATAAAACTTGTTATGTACTGTATATTTATTCTAGTATTGCATGGTTTAATATTTACATCTACACCGATAAATAAACTTTGTATCGAGATCAAGATGTGAGAAAAGTTTTACTATTGGAATGGAAATTACATTTAGAGTATCGTCTGTAAACATGTTTTTTAAGTTGTCTTAAAATTGCTGCAAGTTTTGCACGAAAACTCTACCGTTACAGTAGTAGTATAAGGCAATAAAAAAAATTTAATTGTTTAACTAATAAAAAAAATTAATTTAAAAGTACATACCTTAGGACAATAAGAAGCAAATAGATAAAACAAAAACTTTCTTACCTGAAAAAGAAAGGAAATTTTATTGATTATTTTACACTTCATTAATTTCCAACTCATTAGTTGGAAATTAATTTTACAAATTTAAAACAAATAAATGTTCGATTTCTTCTGTATATTTTACTTAGTATTTTGTGTGTTCAAAAAGTGAAGAAAGCTTTCATAAGTAACGCAAGATTAGTAAGGCGTAAATATTTTTCCGTCAAAGGCGGCCAAATGCAGATTGATAGATCAGAATTAGAGAACAGTGGAAAGTGGTGCTTTTTGCGCGATAATGCTTCGTTTCACAGGTTCATCTTTAGGCTGGAATTTTGACGGGAAGGCATGTTGTGAAAATCGACTACCCCTTGTACCGAGTCTAATTTTTGTTTCCCAAACTTAAATTGAAGATGAAAGAGCAGCGTTACACGTCTATAAATCGACTGCTAATGGTAGTGACAAAGCAACCTGTAGACTCGTTCCAAACTTTATATCGAATTGAGGCGAAACTATATAGAAGCCTGATATTAAGTCTACGTCGTATAGTTGTATTGTATGAGCTAATCATTGATCACGTCCTCAGCATCTTCATTCTCTTGAAGATTGCTTAAGTTTCCTAGACCAATTTACCCAATTTAAAATAAAATTTGAAGTGGGGAAGACCGGGGCATATTTTCACAGTTTGGGTCTTTTGCTCTCTTTAGCGTTGTAATGTACGTTTGAAAAAAATAGCGGCGAAGCATTTGATGCGTAAATAAGTATACTTTGAGAAGATAACGTAATATAATTGGAAAGCCGTCCCTACAATCAATAAAACAGCATTTTCTAAAACGTTTATTTTGTGGCAAGTTTTCTCAGGCTATAGGGCAAGTTTTCTTGGGTTATTTAAATCGAAAAAATAAAAATTAAATTTTTTTAAATTTATTTTAATTTTAATCATTATAACAAGTAACAAACTTTTTTCCTAAACTCTAGAAAATAATATTTTGCTTTGCAAAGAAATAAATAAATTTTATTTATTTTTTTTTTTCGCTTAGCTCTATTCAGATTCTTCCGATAGACAGTTAAACTGATTAATAAATTACATAAATAAATGATAAACTCAATTTTGTGTAAGTTTTCAAGCGCGAAATCTTGCCCCAAAAAAAAGGGAAAACTTGCCCCATTTTAGTTCTCGTAAATTATCTTTTTAAAAATTGAAATGGATCAATTTTAAATTATTTTTGATACGGCATAAGGTACTTAAGGGTTCCATAGATTTTTCCCTCATTTAAAAATAAATATATAATTTTCCTGGGTTATTTATTTGAAAAACAAATTTTAAAAAAAGTTTTGTTTTTTTTAATTAATTTTTATTTTAACCATTATAACATGTAATAAACGTAAAGAAACTTTTTTCCCCTCTAGATAATAATATTTTGCTTGGCAAAGAAATAAATAAATAATTTTTTTTTCGCTTAGTTCTAATCAGATTCTTCCGATTTTCATAAATAAATAAAAAAAACTCAATTTTCTGCAAGTTTTCACGTGGAAAATCTTGTCCCAAAACAAAAGGGAAAACTTGCCCCATTTTAGAACTCGTAAATTATCGTTCTAAAAACTGAAATGAATGAATTTTAAATTAATCTTGATACGGCTTAACGTACTTCAATAGATTTTTCTCCCATTTAAAAATAAATATATAGTTTCCTACGTTCAAGCACACATACATTAAAAATTATTAAAATCGTGGATCTGGATACTTTCATGCCAATTAATCGAAAATGGGAAAACATGCGCTTGTATAAACTAGCCCCGGTCTCCCCTATATTCAATCTAAATTTCTTTCGACAAATTTTGTAATTAATAGTGCCTTGGCAATTTTCTACCATTTTGGCGATTTTTTGTAATTTTGGTGTTTCTCTGGTAATTAATAATGGAAGACTAATTACTAATTAATTGATCAATAAAATAATATGCTTCCTTTTTTCTGATAGTATGTGGAATTAAATCAGAAATTTATACGAGAAAAATTTCTTTCTATTACAAAATTTAATTAAAATCACCACTACATACAAACGTCGTGTAAAATTAAAGATTTATAAAACAGTTAAGGGAATTTAGTAAAGTTTAATGTTAGAAATACCATACCGAACTGTCAACTTTTATCCTTCATTCCCTTTGTACAACAATTGCGGAATGTTTACACTTTAGGTAAACTAAGTGAGTTGAACTTTCAGCAAATTAACCTTCACTGTTCCGATAGAATTTTATGGGAAGCCAAATGAACATTATCTCGTGAGAATTATAGTGATGAGGCTTTTTCCGCATTTGTTCCTATTGGAGTAAGTAGAGGAGATAAGATTTAGATTGATCCAATAACAACCTATAGGGTTTATCGCAGGTTCTGTTAATTATTACATAACAATTACTTGATAAATTTATACTATAACCTCAATCAATTATCGGGTTAACCATTGGCGATACTGCGTTTAGTGTAGATTGATGACCTAATTTATCTTGTGGTTTAAATTAGAAATTTTAGCTTGCATGAGGCGTCCTAAATTAATTCTGCAGGGGCGCACTTGTAGGCTCATAAAATGAAACGTCTATAATGCGATTTTCGTCTTAAAATTTGGGGTGAAAAAGATTTTCTTCCTTTCTTATAAATATACTTTTATCAAATTAATTGGTTCCGGAATCTTCTCAAGATAAAATTCTTTAATAATTGCAGACAGTATAAAACAAAGCTAAAATTCTATTTAATTATGTTATGTTATTGAAGCAGACAGAATTTATTATTACAATTACAAATCCCAAAAAAAAAAACATTCATTCTTTATGGGATGTTTATTAAATTTTAGATATTAAATCTTTTTAAACCCGAAAACATCTAGCGGAATTGTTTTAATACACGAATTGTGGTTTCAGTCTGTTGTTTTTTGTTTTTGTAATTATGTTAAAATATAAAAAAAAATCCAAGGTAACGATTTAATAATGGAATTAATTAATTAAAGGTTTTTAATATCATAAATATTCTTTTTTAATTTACCCTTAAGACCCGTATTGAAAATTGATCGATTTACTCTAATCTAAAAAAGAACTCAATTGAGAAGTTCTTAATATAATTATTCCTAGTTCACATATATATTATAGACACGTGAAACTAGACTATTCAATTAAAAACAGTCTAGATTGCGTGAATATTCGTATTTATGTTGTGAATTGTCTAGCTTTGAATAAATTAAGGTGTGTGATGAATGTATAAATTTCATGATGCCCCGAAATAAGATATTTTCAGGACAACAATAGAAGCTTTATGAAGTCTAATTTATGAGCTTAGAGGCGCATGTTTATGTTTCAGGAAATAATATAAATATAATAAATTATTTATTTATCAGATAACATTAGGAGATATTTAAATCACCTTGTTTTGAAATGTATGAACAGGAGAAGATTAGAAGCTATTATTCAAAAAGTGAATGAATTTCTTTTGTTTTAAGAATTATCTGGTATTTAACTTTTAAGTTTAATGTAAATATAAACATGGAAATTATCGAAATCGATCAAACTAATGCGGTACATGTTTTGATGCTTATCGTAATAATATTGTAAAAGCAGTCTTGCATGTCGTTCCATAATTTGCAGGTGTAATACGTACAAGTTGAATGAAAGTGGATTCTCTAAATAACTCACCCTAGTCATGTATATCTAACTACATGTATATTAAATTTACGGCTTATGTGTATGTAGATTTTATTAAATCATTGATTCGTGTACCATATTGTATAAAAGAGCCTTTTATTATCGATAACATACGGAAATGATTAAGGCGTTGTGAAGTTATTTAAAATTTAAAATTTTATGCTTGTTCCAAGCCTAAAATTATCATTTTTTTATAGTAATCTTCTGTTTAACTTTTTAAATAATTCGTGACAGACAATAGCACACTTTGAAATATAAAAATAAAATCGAATGGTTTTCAAAGTACTAGAAACAGAAAGAGGCAAAGCTTTGACAAATCCTTTTGATATAACAGGAAGACAGACTGAAGGTATTTTGCATCTTTAGTAGAACTAGAAATTTTGGAAAACGTTAATTAAGCTTGGCTGGCTTTGTAAGTATTGATTTACATAGCATATTTGTTTTGTTTTCTTTTTTGAAAATCTTGAAAATTTTGCTGACGATGAAACAAAAGAATTCAATTTTAGAAGATCATATGTTATAATAATACTAGAAATGGGAAAAGCAAGAGACATTGCTTCTTAAATTGAGAAGTTTTAGAAAAGTATTTTCAAAGAAAGAAAGATGAATTGAAACGAGGTTTAAAGTCCCTAGTTATATAGAAATTCTGAATCAAAATGGTGGCTATGGTATTAGTAGTCATGTTTTCCTATTAATTTAAATCTCGCGTCATCATTCTGACTCAAAATGGCGAAAAATGGCGGTACTTTAATATATCTAGGGACTTTAACGAGGTTATAAAGGGTGCACCATCTAACTTTTGGAATTTGAACTACTGGTTATTTTGATTTTGGAAGGTATAATGATATTCATGATTTGTCAGAAATTTTGTGTTATGTTTCACATTTACGAAATGGGACATATTACTCTTGAACAAATTTAGGAAATATTCAAAACTTATTTCCAAAGTGGTGAGTCGAAAAATCGTGTTTTCCGATCATTTCCATCTCGGAGTTTATGTCAATAAGTAAAATTGTCTCATTTGGGGATCACAGAATCAAGATATGACTATTGAGCAGCCTACGCATCCACAACGAGTGACTGTTTGGTGTGGTTTTTTTGTCCGAAGGCATCATTGGGCCATTTTTTCGAAAATGACCAAGTAGCCGTTGTTACCGTCAATTTCCAAAAATTGAAGAGGAGGACATGAATAACATTTGGTTTCAACAGGATTGGGTCAGTTGCCACACAACCAACATAACTATGGATCTTTTGCACAATGTTTTTGGAAATCGAATAATCAGCCGAAATGTTTGTCTATCGGCCGTTTGTGATTTGACCCCGTTGGATTTTTTTTTGTAGGGAACCCTTAAGGATAAATGTTACGATAACCATCCAGAGACGATTGGTGCCTTGAAACACGAAATCGAAGTTCATGCGATTGAAGCCTAAACAATCGAAAATGTAATGAAAAATTGGGTTAATCGGAACAGTAAAAACGTTACTTACATTTAAACACAACAATATTAATTTTTAACAATAAATTATAAATAAAACATTTATGTATTATTACTAATTTATAAACAAATTAAAACATACTTGAAAGCAATATTGCGAAAAGTCTTGAATAATTCAAAAGATGTTTTAATATCATCATTTTGTAAGATTGTATTTAATGGCAGATAAAATATTATTGCTGTGAAAAGATGTTTGCTTGTAAACTTGATACATACCACCCTTATAAATGTTAAATGTGGAAAATGTTTTTTCAAACGAATTTACCTAAATGAAACAAGAACTATTAATAAATAAAGCAAATTCACGGAATACATAATTAAATTGAATGTTAAATATTTACGGACGAAATCATTATGCCACAATATTACATAATTAATTAAAATAATTACCTTATTTGGCTTATGGAAACTTAGTAATTTCATACTCCAAACTTTAACTATATATCATTAGTTTGATTTGGCTCATTATACAGTTAATTGTTTATCAAGTTAATTAATAATTTACAGTCGATCTCTAAATTAAAAAATGTACAAGCAACAGTTAACTTAGTGGTTGCTTAGATAGAAAATGTATCCTTGCAAACTATCAGAAATTTCTATCAGAAATGTCACACTAAAAATAAAGGAAGAGTGCTTCATTTTAGCTAATAAAGATTAATTAATCTTTAAAATTTATTGATCACCTTATTTCTATTTTATTTTTTGTTTCAGTTCAGTTTTGAAATTTTTTTCTTATTTACTCTAATTATCCTGTTCACTTTGTTTGCTTTTTTATTGTCGAAATGTTGCGCATATAATGATGCCATTCCTCCCAAAAAGAAAAAAATAGATATAGAATTTTTTATTATCGTATAAAAGAAACATGTATTTATCATTTTTTTATTTAAGGATCATTCTTAGCAAAAATTTAAAACTAAATTAATGTGAAGTGATGTTTTGTAGAGAATCAACAATTCTGCTTTCATTGTTGTGTGGCATTTAATTGGACGCATGGAAATTACTTCTCATTATTCTCTAGAAGACAGTTATAATTTAAAATAATGAATGCTAGTATTTGTAACCATGTGGTGCATTATTAATGTGAATTGTGTTAAATTCGATTAAATGACATTTAGACATTTTAATTACGTCTGATCGAATACCTCTTCCGGTCTAGAACGTCCAGTTTGACATCCAATTTAATCTAGGACTATTATCATTGCCCCAATCGAACTCGTATAAGAAGATACACTGCTTAATTGAATCATTCTTCAAATAAACTACAAAGATGATTTTAATTTTCAATATATTCTTAATTATTTTAAACAATATTTCTATCATTGAAATAATATCAAATTGGAAATATAATACTTTTCGATAATCTATTAACACACTCACTTAATATTCTATAATATAATATTAAAAATTTCTGCATCTTATCAGAATAAAAATGTTTATTCTACAATTTAAATATCTGCTTATGAAATATATGTAGATTAGACCGGGGCATATTTTCACAGTTTGGGTCTTTTGGTCTCTCTTGCAAATGTAGGTTTAGAAAAAAATAGAGCCGCAGCATTTGGTGCGTAAATGAGTATACTTTGTGAACATAACATAATATAGGCTACGGGGCAAGTTTTCCTGAGTTATTTAAATGGAAAAAATATTTTAAAAATAAAAAAAATTTTAATTTTTCTTCGCTTAGATCTAATCAAATTCTTCCGATAGACAGTTAATACATGTAAACATTTTAAGATTATTAATAAATTTACATAAATAAATGTAAAACTCAATCTTGTGCAAGTTTTCAAACTTGCCTCATTTTAGTTCTGGTAAATTATCGTTCTAAAAATTGAAATGAATGAATTTTGATACGTCATAATGTATTTAAGGGTTCAATAGATTATTCATTCACATTAAAAACATAAAAATCGTGGATCTGGATACTTTAATGTCAAAAAAAGTACAAAAATATTTTTTTCCTGTTAAGAAACACAGTTTTGCTTCAATTTTTATGTGGATAATCATTTTAATAGTATTTAACTAAAAAAAGCTTTCTAACGCAATATGCAGCTCAGGGCAGCAATTAATCGAAAATGGGAAAACATGCCTTTGTGTAAACTAGCCCCGGTCTCCCCTATATGCAATTTGCGTAAAGAAAAATTTAATACGAAATTTCTGTGGATATAAAACTTCCCGTCTAGAAAGGAAAAGCGTTAAATAATCATTATTCTATCCTTAATATTAGTTGCAATATTTGATAAAATCATAAGTACCCGCAAAATCAACCCCAGATTATCCATCGTAATTGATTTTGCTAATATTGACTTATACTTATCATTAAACATGCGATAATTATCTGTTCTATTGGGTGAGCTTTTTTCTTTTTCAAATTATTTAATTACATATATTATTTGAGTTATTTAGGCAAAAATTAAACACATTTAGAGATAATCCATGAATATATATATAATTTAGGGGATTTATTTGATAATATCATTGAATTTGGGCTCTGAACTGTAATAAATTGTTAATGATTTACTTTATTCTCCGAATAAATATTAATTTTACTATTTTAACTTTGCATATTTAACTTATTCAATTCAGTATCATTATAATTTGTATTTTAAATAGACATAGTAATGTTTATTATCAAAATTCATTAAATACATTTTATACACACATTTTTATTTTCAGTTTAAAATATCTTTTGAATAATATTTATTCATAAAATAAGTTGTTAGCTGCATCGGAGAACTCTAAAGTGCACATTATTTATTTATTATTAATCATTAATCGTTACAGAACAAAAATAGATTAGTAAATGTAACTTAGTGACTTTCGATAATAAACCGACGATGGGTAAGGCGCGTGTGGTAAGTTTGTCTTTCAACTCATTTAAAAAAATATTTTATAGACACATAACATGTATTGATATCAACAGGGGTGGAGTTAATACTCTTTAATACCTATTTGAATTGTCTAACTACATTTTATCTATTTTTTCCACGTATAGAGTTTTATTTTAATTTTAAGTAAAGCGCTTCGATATTACGAATAATCACGTTTATATATTATAATCCTTTTCCTGTTATGAAAGAGGCACGATTCAAAGATTATTATATTTACAAGCAGAAGGAAAATTGAGAAAAATAGTTATTAATAAAGATCAATGATGTTTAGTATAGAAAAATTTGTTTAGAGCACGTATGTTCAATGGAGAAAAAATAAGATAGGGAAAATAATGACTGAAGTTACAAACTTTTTTCATTTAATATATTAATGTACATATTTTGAGCTTAATTGTTTTGACAAACTTATAAGACTGCTACCAACCATATGTTAATTTGTTTCCAACTTAGGAATAGCGCATTTACCAACTTACAAAAATAAGTAATATTGGCATATTGCAATAACAATTGTAAAAAAAGTAATTTCAAAGAGATAAAGAACTTTCAATTTTTGTACCTTCCAAGGAAATTATGTTTTTTATTTGTATCTTTATAAAAAAGATCTTATAGATTGTCTCAATGAAAAAAATATTTTTTTATGGAATAAACGTGCAACGAGAGAAGTTGATAGACAGAGATTTTAAAAAGGAAACATTAAGAATCGAGTATAAACGAGGTTATTAGAATCTTGCTCATTCCATTAGCAAACAGAGTGATGGATAAGTATATATGTAATTTACATTTTCAGTAGATTTATTATTTTTCTGAAAGTTTACACGATGCGAAATTTATTTTGAAATCTTATCTAATAAATTTCCAACGAGGTCTTAATGTCTGCAGATAGTAATTTAATTAAATATCAATTTTTCTTTGCAGTGCCATAATGATTTTCTTATTAACTACTTGTTACACTGTGATTAATGGAGCCGAATGATGTGGATATTAAAGTCAGATTTTAGCTTCGTATGATTTAACGGCTTCAGGAAATGAAAAAGAATAGCGAACGGTATTTTGGCAGAAGAGGTTTAATAATCCAATGAATTCTGATATTTAATGTCCTGACCTTTGTTACCCTTATATAGTATCCAATAAAATATAATTTTATATTATTGTCAGTCACAGGATATATTTGCCTGTCGGAAGATGGCACAAATTGTGTCGAAACCTGGTTACGGTTAAAATAAATCAAGTGGTAGATCGGAATAGTTGTTTTATTTAATTTCATTATCAATGGAAAAACTTCTTGTTATATGAATAATTAATATTTTAGAGCGGTTTCTCCTGCACTATTTAATATTAGAAGGAATGGGGCTGATACAGGTTTCAAAGCTAATTTCAGGTAAAACGTAAACCATAAATCGATAATGTGGGCCAACCACTAAATGGTCATCCTTGCATTGAATTAGTAATAGCAAATTTGTGCATTGTGGAAAAATCGATTGGTAAACTGCTCTACTACTATTTCTAATGCACTAATTGCATTTTCAATGTTAGTATCCGAGTTAAATAAAATGAATATTTTAACTGTAAAAAATGTAATTAAATTGTTCTCTTATCGAAAATAAAAAAGAGTGTGTTTGTTTAAATTGTGTTGTATGTTGAATTTGTGTTTAAAAAAAATTCGTTGAGGTATTTTTCCAGTTTCGAATAAAACGATTTTATAAAATTTTATATCTCAATCAGATTTAGTTATATGTAGAAAAACATTTATTGGAAAATATTGGATGTACCTAGAACAAATTTGGATAATTTTAACAACGTAATTGGATTATTTTTTACGGGATATTTATAATCAAATACCTCGTTTTATTATAGCAAAACAGTTTTTTTTTTTCAAAAATATTGAAGATGGCAAATCTTGTTATAAAATAAAAATTATACTCTTCTACAATTTTTTCTTAATTTTCGTCTCACAATAAGTGAAAGTAAGATGTAACGATGGTGGATCGTATGTATTAGAAAGAGATTGAATAAAAAAAAATTTAAAATTTCTCCAATTTTCATTCTTCCAATTTTAACCATCATTGTTATTATTAATCAAAGATTTGAACTATGAAAATTATTGAAATAATATTTGTTTTTAAAATATTCCATCTTGATTGTAAAATTTAATGTTTATTTAAATTTTTTGTTTATCTTCAAAAGAAAAGGGTAAGTGTATTAATTTTATGTAAAATAAATTCAGTTTATATTGCAATTAATTTATCTCTTTTTGTGTAAATTATTATTTACTTGTATATTTCGTGTACATATTCTGATATTTTTTTATGCAAACATCATCAACTTGCAAAATGTGAAATTGTTGTTTTTGCAAATAAAATGAACGGATTATATTTTGAACTGAAGTGGGCAGATATTTGTACCATATTGAAGGAAATGAAACTTTTGGAATGTTTCAATTATGTTTTACATAATTTATTACACGGAGCAAAGCGACTATTGTTTTATCCACCACAGAATATCACCACGAAAATTTATACATTTTTAAAGTGGTCACTTGAGTTACCCTGTGAACTTTCTCATGTTCAGCTTCCATGCAAAATGCATGGCTAAAGGATGATGAACTAGCTTATTTCCATAAGATCCTTTATGTGGCAGCGGGTGTGCAAATCAAATTTGTCCTATCAATTTAAACTACTAAAAACGTATTGATTTCTACCTCCTTTTATTTGATTAACTAAAGGGTGTGTCGTATTTAGCTTTCTCGAGTACGTTTAATTAATTATCCAGTTCATTGTACATCGACTTTTTAAATATCTGCTATATTTTCAATAACGCAAATGCTTTAAGAATAAAATAAATATTTGTGAGAATACTAAGAGACTTTATTTATTTAAAACAAATAACTCCTAAAAGCGATATTTATATACTTTAAAGTAATGAAACATTTCATTTAAAATAAATAGTAGTTCTCAAATTTTTCTATTTAATGAATTTTTATATCCTAGATGTTTTTTTTTTATTTAATAAAAGATTAAAGAGATCGGGATTGGATGTAAAAATTAATTTTGTAACAATGGATCGATTTATATTTTATTTTTCAGATCTCAGCATTATAACACACAATATTGTAGGGGCATTCCATGCCAATACCATAAAAGTTTAGGTGGCAGGTCACTGATTTGGTTTAAATTTGTTAGGTGGTTTCTACCATAAAATATATGATTTTAAACCAAATTTGAAGTTATTATCTCAAAAACTGTAGTTTTGGCACGCATTTTAGTAAAATTTGTAATTTTTTAAATTATTATTAAAAAAGTTGATTTTTAAAAACTTTATTTTTAATGTAATCGAATGTCACCAACATTTTTTATAGGCTACGATGCATGTGTAGGAGATTGAAAAAACTGTTCGTATCTAAAAGACATCTTTCTCGATTTTTGTTAAATTTATACTGAAATTTGCCAAATTTATATTTTCAGATAGTGATATGAAAAATTTGCATTTCTGAGATTTTTCATCAATTTTAGGCTATAACTGACAATAATTCTGATTTTTCGTCATTTTGGTATTTCTTGCCCTTCTCTGCGTATGCACAACAACGTACAAAAAATCTGATGTTAATTTCGAATTCCTGGGGGAAATTTTCGTTCGACTATATACTTTTAAACTTTATTCCTAAGCACTTTGAACATTTTCTAACAGAAAATATATTTTAACAATTTATTAATAGTAAAATAATTTGGAAAGAAAAAATTGAAAAAAATTCATTGAGAATGATTTTTTTCTGTAAGGTTTTATTATGATTTGTGAACTATAATATATACAAATTCCTCATGATTTTATTTCCAATTTTTTCTTTCAAAGTTACTGTTAATAAATTGTTAAAAAATAAAGTCTGAAAGTACACAGTCGATCGGAAATTTTCCGAGTGATTCGAATTTGACCTCAATTTTTTTATACGTTATTGCGCATGCGCACAGAAGTGCAAGAAATACCAAAAAATGACAAAAAATCAGTTTTGGCCCGAAATCGATGAAAAATCTCAAAAACCCAAATTTTACATATCATTTTCTGAAAATATAAGATTTTGGCTATCTTCAGTAAAAGTTTGCCGAAGATCGAGAAAGGTGTTTTTGAGTTACGGATTTTTGAAAAAAAAAACAGTTTTTTCCATCTTCTGCGCATGCGTCGCAGTCGATAAAAAATGTCGGTGACATTCTATTCTTTGATAAGTTTCACATCGATTAGTACTTTTAAAATGATTTCCACATCAAAGAAAACTTTTTTAGAGAGCAAAGATCAACTTTTCTTGTAATAATTTAAAAAAATTTCAATTTTACTAAAATGCGTGTCAAAATTACAATTTTTGAAAAAATAATTTCAAATTTGGTTTACAATCATATATTTTGTGTTAGAGACCGCCTAACAAATTAGAGCTAAATCGGTGACATAATACCTAAACTTGTATGGTTTTGGCATGGAATGCCCCTATAACAATTATAACATTATTTAAAAATTAAGTTAATAATAATTTTCTAATATCAATATAAAAAACAAAAATTTATGTCAATATATAATATCTTTTTATATATCACGGCACTAAAATGACATTTTTTTTAGGAGTATGGAGTTTTTTTCCGAGGCGATAGCCGAGAAGAATCACCAG
>JAODAH020030976.1:0-29462 GCA_027574865.2 Coproporus ventriculus | reverse complement strand
TTATTTTAAAATTTTAATAAATGAATAATTAAAACTTACACATAATATTGACAGCTGACGAATTTTGATGACATGAAGACATTTTTTCACATACATTCAACTATAAATTATACGTTTCAGTCGAAAATTTCAGAACATCCCCATTCATATTAATCTTTCCAAATTTCCATTGAAATTTTACATAAAATTTAACAATGACGAATTCATACCGAAAAATTCCCGCTAATCAACATTTCATTGGTTGTAAGTATTCATAAACATGTTAAAAAAAAGTTTAAGTTGATTTGTTGTGTTAATATTCTGTTTGGGTACAGTATTTGAATTATACCAAGGAACTATTATTTAATTTCTTTTCTTTTTTAGCTGAAAAGATTTAATGAACAATAACTAAATTAAATTTGTTACTAAATTTAGAGAAAAAATTGTTTAAATGGAAATGATCTATATCTTGAATGTTTTTTGTTTTAGTTGACCAACGAGCTCACGCTAAAAACATTTTTTCATCGACACCTGCTTCTTCTTTCTCTTCTTCTTCTACCACATCAAAAATGTCGCACCACGATCATGCGCATATGGGCCATGAGGGACATTCAGTAGATCATTCATCTCACACCACAGGGATGGACCATAGTGGTATGAACCACGGTCACATGAATCATGCAGATATGGGACGTTCAGGCCAGGGTGATGCCCGTGCACACATGATGGCCATGTGGGTTAGTGAAAACCATGTAAACATTACATAATGGCTTCATATACATTATATTTTTAGTTCCATTTCGGTTATACAGAAGTAGTTTTATTTGAGCAATGGAGAATCAGTACCGTTGGGGCACTAATTGGTTCTATGATCGGAATCTTTTTTATGGCTGCTTTATACGAAGGTCTTAAATATTTCAGGTAAACAATCTGCACAATTTATCAAGTATTTTCTTCAAATACTTTTATTTTCTTTATATTTATATTTATATCTTTTTTTTCAGGGAATATTTATTTTGGAAAACGTACAATGCCTTACAATACAGAGCAGTTACATTGCCGACAGATAAAGGAATTTCGGACGAAAATCAAATAGTTCAGTGAGTACCATTCTAGATACAAATGCATTTAAAAGAAAAGCAGTAACAACCAAAAAAATAATTATAAAAATTTCAATGAAATATTTTTATTTTCACCAGTCTGTGGAAACATTAGAAGTCGTAATTACATAAACAACTTAAAATTGATATTTGGGTGTTACTGTTAAGAAATTTTAATAATTTCACATGTTAGAAATAAAAATTAATTAAGCTGTTTTCTGAATCAGTGTGGTTGGCGAAGTTATCCATAAACAACCGTAAGTTATTTTTTATGGATATTGCACTTCTTCCTTTTAACTGATAAACAAATTTAAAAAAATATTTTAACTAATAATTCTGCATGTGAATTGTAGTGTATCCATATATATTTGTTGTTTTTTTTTTAATTATTTTTGGCCTTTTCTATCCAATTAAAAAAAAGAGTTTGCAATATTTGTGCATAAATTATTGTTTTTGGTTTTTTAATTTATATTATCGTTGTAGTGAATAACCTTTGAATTTATTTTTTATATTTTCTGTAAATATATAAAACCAATTTTCCATATTATCAAGCTTTTCCATTCCTTGCAAATAATATTTAAAAGTTGTAGTAGATTTTTATATAAATATTTATTGAATGAGCAGTGTTTTCCAAATTTATATTTAAGTGAAGCAGTTTCAAAGCTGTTAAGAGTTGTTATTTTGATGAACACAATATTATTCAACATGAAAAACTGAAAATATGGCATTTTTTAGCATTAAAAAAGTTCATAACCTCCAAATTTAAATTTTACAATCAAAACATTATTCAAAATTAACGAATGACTTTGAATAACCTAAAAAGTTAAATTTTTGAGTTTGGAAAACACTGTTCTATAAAAAGTAATAATATTTAATAAAAAAATTTTAAATTTCAGACCTACGATGATGAGTGCGATGCATTGGTTCCAAACGCTTCTTCACATAGTTCAAATGATAGTTTCTTATTTTCTCATGTTAATATTTATGACATACAATGTATGGTTATGTATGGCTGTTGTTTTTGGAGCAGCAGTCGGTTACTTTTTATTCGGATGGAAAAAATCAGTTATAGTCGATGTTACCGAACATTGTCATTAAAAATGGAATTAGACAATAATAGGATAAAGATGGAAAAAACAAACGTTTGTAAGAAAATATACACAAGTGTTCCAAAACATTAATATCAATTTAATTACTCCCAATATGTTTTTTTATATATTGATTCATTTTTATATTTAAATATCTGACATAAATAATAATAAGACGAACTCGTTTTCTATATTATGAAAACTTGAATATTTTATATTCCTAGTATTACTTAATTTCTTTTTTTTTTATTCCATTGATGCGTAAGAAAAAATAAATAAATAAAATAAACCAAATTAGATTAAGCGAAAGAATATGTTATGTTAATTGTTATTATTAATTAATTGTGACCTATAATTAATGCGATTCAAATTGTTCCAGTGATAATATATAAACGACATGTTTTTTAAAATGCAGCCATTTTAAACAACATTAAGGAATAGCGTTAGTTTTGAAGGCACAAATTTCAAGTTACGTGATGAGATTATTAATTTTATATATGTATAAATATTGTAATATATATTTTTTTTTTTTGATTAATATCAATTTACAATTATTTATACAAATTTTATTATTGTTATTATTAAATTTATTTATAATTTCCGAACATTTAGCTACAAAATATAATTATTTTTAGTAAATAACTCTTTATTATCCAATTTTTAAAATGACGGCTATTCTTATATTAAATTCATTTTAATAAATTTTTTTATTAGAAGAATAAGATACTAATAATGAAATCGATCATTACACTTTTTATGTTTATTTCAGTAGTAAAACGTAGCTGCGGCTTGTTTTTAAGTAACATACGCCATAATTTTGAGTCAATATGCTTCTTTTTATTATTTTGTAAGTGTTAATCGGAATATTTGCCGTCATCTCTCATCTAAAAACACAAATGGTTTTTTTTCATGTTTTAAAATCAGATGATTGATTAAAAAATAGAACACATAAAAAAAATTGTTAAAGCCAGCGAGTTATGTAGATAATCAAACATACACGTGTGTCTTCTGGTAATTATATAATTTTTAATTTTACATTATTCAATCTCTTTCTAATATATCCAATCCGCTATCATTCATCTCCCTCTCACTCATTACAACCCGAAAATTTAGTAGAATAAAATGACCAATTTCTAATTTTTAATCATTCCATCTTTTTCCAACTAATTAAACCCCTAATCATTATATCTTCTTCCACTGAATATAAGCCAAAAATTAGGAAAAATGATTTTAAAATTGAAGAAAAACGACAAAACCTCTTCTTGGAGAAAAAAAGATATAACCAGGAAATTCATTTGATCGCAGAACCAAATGGGAAAAACATCTCTTCTCTACCTGCTCACCAACTTGCAATGAAGTAACGACACCCAGATATCTCCCCTGATATTACACATTATTTCTCTTTGTTCTTCTCATTTTATTTCAACTTCCCCAACATTTTCCATCTCTTACTTCACTAATTTTCCATGAAAACATTTTTAGATATATTTCTAAAGAAAAAGAAATGTTTTCTTCTTCAGTAACCAAATTTTTCTTGGGGTCTTGCTCTCCCATCTGCTTAGATTTCCCAATTTTCCGGATAGATTTAGCCTACAAATAATTATTTAAAGGAAAGTCCGACATGTTTCCTTGCGCAAAAGCTTTCTGTTTATGAATTTTCACATTCATCACGCGATCAATCAGTATGTTAATCTAAAATATGCTAATTTTATTAACACACAGTTAGGAGTAAATCATTTCATAGGTGATAAAAACAAATACATTTTGTAGATCCTATTAGTATGGTTGCGCTAGATACAGAATTAGGAACTTTTATTTTGTTTGCCGGGTTTAGAACAATTAACATAAAAATAGTAAAAGTGAGAAAAACGCGACTTTTCTCTTATCAACAAGCATTGCATAATTAAAATAAGATCTGGTTTATTAATAGCTACACGGTTATCAAAAAGTAAGTAAATAAACAACCGATAAGAAATAATTGTTTACAAAATTGATTTATAAAGTGCACGGGAGTTTTTAGATTTTCTATGTGTTAATATGTTTAACGCTGGTTAGGCATTTTCTAGGTGCGCGCATTTTGTTTTTGTCGAAGGGGCTGCCAAGGACACAATTCCAATAATAAAACGGCTGCTCTCTGGAATATTCCATCTCTCTCATATACGAACGGCCATTTATTGACGATTATCGCAGCAGCAGCGAATACGTGAAGGATATTTTCGTTGTGGCTGTATTGTTTATGGCAGACAGCGGTGTTGTGTGTTTATTACGCAAAAGGCAAATACTCCCGGTATTAATAAATATAACAAAACTATTGTTACGTTTATAAGGTAATTTCAATTATTTTTAATTCAATTCATGTTGTATTATCACGAATCGCATGCGATAATACGCAAAGTAGTTTATTGTTATCCCCCTATCGTATGTTTGTTTTTCTAGACCACGTTTTTTACTTGAAACGTGCAAGGATGTTACTTCATACAAAAAAAATTGCAATTTTTACATTTTTCTATATTATTTAAGTTGTAAATTCAAGTTTTAAATGAAATTTGGGTTTTTTGTTATTTTGTCACGTAGCCTGTTCAACTTGCATTTGCAATGAAGTTATCCCTTCCCATATGCCAGTTTTACACTGGAAAAATGGAGATTTCGGGGCCTTTTCGTATTATTTTCATTTTAAAATAAGATTTTGCGTAAATAAAAATTGTTGGAATATTTATAACAACTTGTTTTTTTTATATTGACAATAATCAAATGAAATCCATATTTTTTTTTTGTAAGTTTTATTAATATTTTTTTGAAAATTTTGATAAAGAAAATTCTGGAATTTTTGAAAAAACTTTTTCTTTTTTCCAGTATGTTCTAATGATAATAAAGATTTCAATTATTTTATTAAAAATTACATTTGTATATTGAATAAATAAAAGATAAGAACTTGAATGATTTGTATTAACAATAACATGAAAACGCATAAATTTAATTTTACGCAGTTTATATATTTTGTAGGTCAATACAAAACACATTTAACTTTCACTGAATTTTCAATATTGCGAGTTGTAATAGGTAAGGAACATGTTTGGATGAGGGTCATTTAACTATTGAAATGGCAGTGTAAAACTGGCTTGTTGGTGGGGGGTTGGTTGTAGTCGTCGCGGTTACGTGAAGTAATTTTAATGTGAATTGTAATACCTATCCTTCACCGGAATTTTTGTTTATGTTTACAGCTGACTTAACAGTGCGAAGAATAAAAGAAGAATAGAGTGCCGATTTTAAGTACAAATTCGCGATGGCTTCATCTGACAAAGATGTTGATGTAAGCGAGGTTATAATAACCGAGGAAGGCGTTCAAAATGATGGTGGAAATCAGGATGTAAATATGGGAACTCCCAGTGGTGATGGTGTTGGGAAGAAAAAGCAAAAGAAAATTAGTAGACAGAACAGCAAAGAAAATGTGGTTGCATCTACAGGATTTGTACAAGGACCTAGAAGTTGGAAAAATAGTCGACGTTCTCGTAATGGTTTCGGAAGGGGCCTTCCGAAGAAAGGCGGAGCTGGTGGGAAAGGTGTATGGGGTCTTCCAGGATCTGAATTACTTGAAGCGTATGAAGATATTAACGATCCAAACTACGATACGGAAAACTTAAGTAACGGTGATATTGAACTGAAGGTAGTTATACCTGAAATTTCCGAAGAAGAACTTAAGAAAAAAATCGAACCTATTGTACTTGAATATTTTGAGAATGGTGATACTGAAGAAGCGGCAATTTCCTTCACAGATACAATACCTCATAATCGTCGTGATAGTCTAGTCCAATTTATAATTGAAATTGCAATGGATCATAAACCTTCTCATCGAGAAATGACTTCCGTATTAATATCTGATCTCTATGGTAATGTCTTAACCGAATCTGATATAACCAAAGCATTTGAAGATTTATTGGCAAATTTAAATGATTTGATAATTGATATACCCGATGCCCCAACGGTTTTGGGAAATTTCATGGCAAGAGCAATTGCAGACGATTGTATTCCACCAAAGTTCCTCACTGTAATGAAAGAAAAATCTGATAATCAACCCTTCCAAGATGCCATAGAACGTGCGAATATTTTATTCTCGATGAAGCATGGTATTGTACGTTTGCATAATGTTTGGGGTGTTGGGGGTGCGCTACGACCAGTTAAATACCTCACTCGCCAAATGTCGCTTCTTTTACAAGAATACATCTCATCACGGGATATCGCAGAAGCAACACGTTGCGTACGATTCCTTGAAGTGCCACATTTCCATCATGAACTCGTTTATGAAGCCATTGTCATGGCTTTAGAAGCAAATTCTGCTGTTAAAGAAGAGGCTTTATGTACTTTACTCAAAGCTTTATCCGATGCCATTATTATCACCCCCGACCAAATGGAACACGGTTTCTTCCGAGTTTTCGATGATTTATCCGATATATCAATGGATGTCCCTCTTGCATATATCGTTCTTGACCGATTCGTGGATCGATGTTACAAACAAGGTTTTATAACCGAAAACATTATAAAAAGATTGCCTTCCAGAGGTCGTAAGCGTTTTGTATCTGAAGGCGACCAACACTTTATTAAGAATCATAGATTTTCATAAGTATTATTGGAAAAAATAAGGCCATATGCCCGATTACAATGAAAATGATTTATCATTTTGCATTTGATATGAGTTTATATATTATAGTCCTAGGTGCACTAAAATGTATAAGAAATTAACGTGTTAATTTTTGTATTTGTTCTTCTATGAATAAAGATTATTTCAAGTTTATATCAATAATTATTAACATTAGGATCTTAACCTCAAATTGTTATAAAGTTGACATGAAAAAGCGTTGCAGTCAAGTTACATGAAGGAAGATAAAATAAAAAATTTCGATTTTTCCAGAAAATTGTAAATGCAGTTCTGGAACCACAAGAAAAGTGGACTGCGAGAAAGTTTGCAGCAGCAGAATTGAAAAAAAAAATATCGTCGGCAATTAATCAAGTGGAAAAAATAATAAATGTTATATAAATAAAATGTTTAATAATAGGATAGGAAAAGTATCAAGTCCTTTCTTTAATAAGTGACTATAAGTGCCATAACCTCAAAATGGATTTTGAACTGTAAAATTTGGGGTAAGTATAATAAAAAATAGTAATTTAAAAAAAATTTATTATGATTTATCACACAAATAGAGTAAGTGATATGATATTATGTGCTAGAATAAATTCATTATAAACAAGGTAAAAAGTTAGAAGTACACTTCAGGTATACAAAGTTTTGAAAATAGTCAATAATGTTACATATATGTATTTACAAATATAGAAAATAAAGTTAATTCTTTATAGCCCATAGAAAATATGCTATTTACTTAAAATTACAATACATCATTATCATATTTGTAATTACAAATGGGTGGCTTTAAACAAAAAGGAACCAACACGTTTATTAGAAAAGATTTAACTATTAAAGTTAGCGCATTTAATAAAAAGATTAGTTCGTTTCTGCTTAATGTTACCCAAATTTAAAATTTAAGATGATGAAATACGAAGCAAAATAAATATAGACGCATTTCCTCAAATTGGAATGCTTCAGAATGTTTTTATAAAGAATATTCTCTTTTTGGCATGTTAAAGATGGTGTTACATAGTTTAAACTTTTTATGAACAAGAAAACGTTGATCTCTCAAAATATAGCACACTTGGATTTATTATATAATTCAAGAAAATTATCTTAATAATACGATACATAGACATTGTTACGACACATATTTGATTGTCAATATTTTCATCATGCAGATTCAACATTTATATAATTGTAAACATTTAAAGCCATTAGTTTTATTATGAGGGTAAAATTTGGAGGGATTTGGTGTAAAAAGCGGGGCAAGAATTTATTTTAATTGACATTAAGTAAAACTCGCCGTTTTATTCAATTAGCGATTATCCTGTATAGATCATAAGATATATTCAAACCACTAATTTTACTAATTAAGCTGATTTCACACTTTGGGATTGCTTTTTTGGGTTAACTCTACTCAAAAGTGCAAGTGGAAGGTCTAAAAAAAACTTACTGTAACCAATCGTTACACCTTCCATTTACTCCTCGTTATTTATAAATTTATTATTAAATAAATATTATATTTACAGAGCTTCCCAGATTTTTTTATAAATTACATTCTATGTTTATTTTATTAAACATGAAAGAGAAATGAAGAATAGTTCTAAAGGTTAAAAACACATTCCTTTTATAAGGTGCTGTTTGTTTTTGTTTTTTCTTTTGGTCCCTTTTAACCATAATCTTTTTGAATTAACACATTTACTGTTATCTGGGAGTCTCTATATTTTAATTGTAAAGTAAATTATAAATTCGATATTTATTATTATCCAATTTTTACAAATTCATAACGTTCTTCTTGATATTTTTGTAGTTGGACCACACACTTTATACTTATACACTTATATATATTTATTGTTTAAACTGAACGTAAAAATATCTAACGATACATAATTTAGTAATATAAACCAATTTACAAAATAATATAAAATTCGCATTTAATTAGAAAAATATCACAAGAGCTTAAAATTTTTTGGTAAAAACGGGTTACCAGATTTAAAAGAAAAATGAGATGATGCTGGTTTTTTCTTACTAATTAAATTCGCAAGACATTTATATTATTGTGCCGATTGTAGGCCATTAAATTATGCTACTACTATCTTGACTTAAAAATTCACACCAAAATAATCGGAAGCAGGGGAGAATGTTAACGTTTTGAAAAGTTGCACTGATTTGTCTTCAGTAGTGTCTTAAAATAATTGTGAAGTTTTCATATTACCAAGCGTATGACTGGTATGGTATGGTTTAGTTAGCGGACTGATGTTTTAATCTTAATACATCATATTCTTACCTTTGATTAACGTTTTTATTCTTTAACCCTTTCTTGTTATGAAATCAAATTTAAAATATTCTGCGTGATTAAGCTTGATGATATTTTCTTTAAACCAAGCATTTCACTAACACCTATTTCCTATAACAAATCTTATTTCACAATTTCTAATGATTTGGATAATCTGTCACATAACGTCAAAATTTGAATGAATACATTTTGTTAATTAATGGAAGAGAATTTTGTGGGAGATTGTTTACTGGTAATTAATTAATTTGCTGATTTCTGTGTGTAATAGATTTAAATATAAAATTTGTAGGTTATGTAGTTTTAATCTGACATGGATCTTTATCCCTGCAGTTGACGATTTTTCATAACTACCTGGCGTAAGAAAATTAAATAATCTTCTTCTGTGTAAAAGTATGTATATTTTATTTACTTTTAATAAAAATCTTATAACGAAAACATTTTAAAGTAAAAATACTTCTGGTAACCCTTAATAGCGTTTAAAATATTTATGTACATAAAATAATAATATAATGTAAAAATAGATAACGGATGAATAAATATGTAATAAATTTAAAACATTTTTTTTTTAACGGCCGTATATCGATCCATATAAGCTTCATATCCAGGTAAATCCATAAACAGTTTCATTTCAAATAAATTTCCTTCCAGAGATAAATTGGAAATTTTAGAATCCGTAAGAATCTTGGCATGTATACTAGTGATATTCAAACAATTTTCTTCCAAACGTAGCGTTTTTAATCTGGGACAATGAGCAATTTGCGGTGAAATTTCAGCTATTTGATTTTGATTTAAATTCAATTCGGTTACATTCAAAGTTGAAATGTCACTGGTGATAGCACTAATTTCATTTTTCGATAAATCTAATACGTCCAAATGTTTTAAGCCGCAAAAAACATTAGGAACTTCCTTAAATCGATTATTAGATAAGTTAACTTGTTTTAAATTAATCAAATTTGAAATGGTGCGTGGTAAACTAGATAAATTATTATGGCAAATATTTAATGTTTCCAATTTCGTAAGTGCACCTATACAATCAGGTATTTTCGTTAATTTATTTTTAGTTAGATTTAAATGTTTTAAATGGATGAATCGAGCAATTTCTGGAGGTAATGTCACAAATTTGTTATCTGATAAATCTAAAGTACGCAAATTGTGTTCAAGCAGTACGATATCTTCGGGGAATTCGTTTAATTTGTTTTGGGATATTTTTAGAACTCCTGTCTTCTTTGCCGTTTCCAAATGTTGTTTAATTCCTGCATTTCCCATTGTTCCACTTATCTCATTACTCAATGATCTAAAATTAAGTAAAAACTTTCAGTGAATCTTTACGATTAAAATCAACGTTTATGCTATGAATTTATTAAAGATATAAATAATACAGTTAGGATTATTGATTATTACTAATGCTTTATTGATTGTAATAACTCTGTTTTTATTTCTAGTAATACGTTATTAAATATTTTATGTTATATGTATAATCATTTTAGTTATATTACATAGCATGGAAAAATGTGTACATTTCTATAAAAATAAATAAATCATGTTAATTAGTTTGATTGATACAATTACACAATTTTTAGAAATAATTATGAGAATTTTTAAAACATAGCCTAATAATATTATTTCATTGGTGCTCAATCAATTTATGACAAACATTCAAGCAAGTTTGGTTTCATTTAAGTTTCTAGTTTTCATACCACATAATTAATGGTCTTTAATGTGAGCATTTATAATTACCAATTATCTAGCTTAAGAACTGTTTCATTTATACATAACCTCATATCATGTTTGTCAGAAAAATTGAAACCGTTCTGAACAAAAACAAACCTAACAACGATTTTCTAGTGGTAAGATAGTTTCCTATTTAAGCTGTTTAACATTTTCAATGTAAAAATTGATTTAAACAGGATTCTGAAAAAAATTTAAACGTGATACGATTTTACTTTCAATTTATCGGATTTTATGACAGATTGTACTGTGTATAGGCCGTTTAATTCTTTATTCAAAGCCGTGCACATTATTTATATTAATACTATAGACAATTAAATTTTTTATTTTAATATTTACTAACCTGTGACCGCCACATTTTTTACAGTAATGATTTCGAAACATTTTTTATCTTAGTTTTATTTTATTAATGATTTTGATATGATAAAGAAATAAAAATGATGTGAAATGACTGAAAATTTTGAGGTTATAATTATGAAATTGTCAAATTAATCATTAATAGACTTATTATTTGTAAAATTGATTTTAATCATGTAAAATATGGAGATTCTGATCAAATTTAATAAATATATACAATGGAAATCAATAGCATATGGATGCCAATATTTTTTTTTATTGGAAATCGTGATTCACAATTTTTACTAATGGTCCTCAACGGTTTGGCTAAAAAGATGAAGAGCAAAATATGAATGCCATGTGTTATTATTCGTGTTATCAAAAGCTGGATGGCTTCGATGTTGATGTGGTAATGTAGTCGCAGTTCATGGCTCTTAGAGAATTTATTTATTTTCTAGTTAACAGTGTTCATTTCTAAGTCACTGTTTCGGAAATACAATTTAAGGTTATGTTATGTATCATTGGAACAGCTTGCATTCTGGGCAATTAAAAGATAGTGTATAAGGGTAAATTAATTATATTATAAGAAATTTACAAACTGATTACCGAATGAAACCGAATTTGCTTAATTGTTTATTGTAAAAACTGATCTAAGTAAATCGCTTCAAATTGATTGTAGTCAGAATGATAATAAAATTTAACAATGAAACTATTTTGTACATAATTTATAATTATGTACCTGTAACTCATTAATTATTATTAAATGCACATGAGACACTTATATTGATCTTCTTAATGAAACGCTAATTATTCAGGACACAAACAATAAATTTTATGTGATTTCAGAATAATCAATTATGTGCAAGAATATTGAATATTGAATGAACAATTAAAAAAGGAATGAAAAGGATAATAAGACATACCACTAACAATTTGTTTTAATTGTTGAAATTTATCCTTTATTATAAAGAAGCGAAGCACCTCTATTATTAATTAACAGCTTGCACTATAATAATTTTTCTGACAGTTTTCGATTTTATTGACAGGTAGCTGACAGGTGCGTTAGTGCCAATTCTATTTTCTTTCTTTTAATAAATCATATTAAAGTTCCAAGTAAATTTGTTGCTTTAAAATTAAATATATAAATAAAATTGTAAATTCGTACAATTAAAAATAAATCGAAATTGTTTAAAATGGAAATTTGAATTGTGTAAAAATATTAATCTGAAGAATTTTTTTTGGATCTGGCAACGTTGATTAAAATCCCCAGCATATTGCAGGTAAAGGGAAATTTAAGTGGAGGGGATAGCATCCAACTTAAATGCCGCTCAATTCATCCCGCTAAGTTCATGGCGGTTTATCTTTATCGATCGTTTGTTTTTATGTCAAATGTCATATCAGATGACAGCTCCTGAAGATTTTCTCTTTAATTTCCCATTTCCCGCATCCCTATAATCCCCGTGTTTTCACAATGTTCTCGTTACCTTCCGATCGGTACGTTTTCATTCATAATAACATCATCGACAGTGAAACTGTGTGATTTTTATTTTTAAATGGTCAGTTATGTAGGGAGTGATATATTAACTCGAATATTTTAAATATGACAACCACACCAAAATCTGGAAAATATGTACAAGGTAAGTGAGGGGCTATTTACATCAAAAGGTCATTACACTCTTCATCTCTGCAATGTTACATAATTACCGGTACTCATTTTTTTTCTCGTTTGTTTTTATTCGTATTTTGTTTCTTTTTTTGATCCTATAAATGACATCAGCATCACATCTTCATTGAAGCTTGTTACAATTACGTTTAGAATTACATCATTCGTTCCTATTAAAAAAAAAAAGAAAATGTATCCAGCATCCGCGTTAATTGAAATTGCATGCTCTTTGAGAAGAGATTATATTTATAACAGATGTATAAGCGCAACTGTTTCGCGAAACACCGTTTCGTGAAACGGTTGCGCATATAAACTCAGATTTACATTTAAAAACGAGATTGCCATGATTTTTTTTCTTAATCGGACAATTGAAAAGAATTTTAAAAATTGTAATTTTTGGATGATAATGAGTGGGAAGAAGATATAATGATTGGAAGTTTAATTAGTTGGAAAGAGACGGAATAATAAATTAACTGTAGGTCGCTTTTTAATTTTTTAGCTTATAATGGGCGAAAGGAAGATGGAGTGAATGGGTGTTTAGTTAGATAGAAAGAGATATTATAAATTTTTATTTCTGTTGCTCATAAAGGAAATACGCATGTTTTTCTTCGATTATTTTAGGACACAAAAAAAACGATACATAATTCTAAATTTGTACGTAGACGTGCTTTAAAAAAAAAACATAATTTATATGATTAGCAACCAGGCGCCAATGAACACTTGAGTATGATAGAAGAATGTTGCGAAATGAGTATGTTTATGTGACCCAATGTGCATAAACATAAAACAACCATTAAAATTCTCATAAAAGAACGAGAGCCCGAACAACTTCTAATAAATAATTATGAAATAAGATAAGAGTTAATAATAAATCATTTAAGAATTGGTTTTATAATTATCGCACTAGTGGTACTCCTGTACTTTTAAACAATTTTAATTCAAAGCTTACTCAGATTTTATTTAAAAACTAACAATTTTTTTTTAATAGAATAACCATAATAACAACCCACAGGTAGCATTGTCATTTATGGTCCGCTTTTATATTAAATGTCGTTCCAAAACATTGATTTCGTCAACAATTTTTGGCTCGGAACAATCCAATCAAAATCGCGCTAACAAAATATTTTTAAAACTTTTAGTTTGTATAAATCTCTATGTGCGAATCCATCCAAATAAACTAAAATTTGATGCGATTTGTTAGTGCGAAGTAAATACAGCGCGCGCGTTACAAATTCAAGCACTTCCCTTAATTAAACTTAAATATACATAAAGATTGTGTCTGTGTGTGTGTGTATTGATTATTTGTTATTTTTATTTGTCTAAAATAAAGTGCAATGCTTGAATATGAGGATTATTGCATACATGAACCATCGGATCGTAAACGTAAATATAGGATACAAGTTGGCAAAGAACAAAAATGGAAGAAGAATAAAAAAAGATGGACAGTTCTCTTATCATTTGAACCAATTTTATATGAAAATATCTCCAAAGGTATAAAACATTTCATTTCCTGTGATGTTATTATTAGATCATGTGCTATTTTTATGCAACACATCAGAATGCATTAAAACTGGGGGCGCCATTTACTAATGTAAATCATTACATTTCATTATCTCCTCATAAAAACATTTCTGGGCTTCATTTCACAAATTAAATAGGCCAATGTCAATTCTTTTTTTATTTTCTCGACGTTTTTTTTTTTGTCACGATTCAATGTATTAATTTAAAATGAGATTAAGCACGGAATGTTCGGGTTTTATTGTCATCAATGGTTTAACAAGGACGAATGATGATTCAATAAAAATTTACATCATTTTTGTTTTGATTGCTGTTGTTTACCTAAATTTTCAGACGGAAACAGAGATAAACAGTCTAGAACCGAAAATATAATATTACGAAATTTGAAAAATTGAAATTTTGCGATTTTCTCATCTTCCATCCTTTTCGGATACATTAAATCAATTATCGTGTCATCTTTATTTTTACTCATTATTATTTTTCTAGAGGCTTTTTGATTGAGATTTATGCTTTTTATATCTTACACCTCTTTCTAGTATATTAAGTCTAGTATCATGACATCTCAGTTCCACTCATTTTGTTAATTTGAGCGGGATAAGAAAAATTGGAAGACTTAAAAAAACGAATGAAGAATCTCTTTCCAATACATTTTTCTCATTATTACTCATTAATAGTATTTTTATTCATTTAAAACGTTTTTAAATATTTGAGCGATAACAATTAGTCTTTTTTTATCTGCACAAAATTAATTTTGCAAGACAAAAATAACAAAAATATCTCTGTGAAATACCCAACTCTATAAATTCCAGTTTCAATTAAATTGTTGACATATCAAACTTAGAAATTTTTATGATAAGCAGGTGGCATGTAATGTAAACTACAAACTGATAACATGAAATGAATGAAACTTTACTAGGAGTTATTAAGAATGAATATAGTGATCTAAATCAGAGTACAGTTTTTGTCAGGTTTATTTTCTAAAATAAATTTAGTTACATAAAATTTACAATATTAAATCAAATTTTAAAGGATATAAATCCTTAAATATTCCTAATTTTGACTACCACAAACCATGAGAAAATCCACCTGGTGGAATTCTTGTACTACTATTAGCAGTTTTGTTAGTTTCATATCCCAAACCGAGAACTGGATTTCCATCTAAAAAATTTTTTTATAACCAATTTAAATTTCTAAACATATAAATACACCCACCTTTACGTTTTCCAGCTAAATTCTTCATTTCATCCGAAGAATCTACTCCAGTTCCTGTTAAAGGATTACGATTGTGATTTATTTTTGCACTTTGCATTTTTCTAGGTGTATTTTCTATATGTCCTATTGAATCTTTAGATGCTTCATGTGCATCTATGAATCTACGCGGACTGATAGCTCCTCCGGTAGCATCTTCTTTACATCCCATTATTCCGACAGGGAATATATTGCTACTATGATCTCGTAATTTATTCATTCGTCCCGATTCCGAACTGTGCATTAAAACATTTGTGAGTTCTGTAAGGAAAATTAAATAATTTTATTATAAAAAATTTGTTTAGAATTTTTTTTTTTACCTTTAGGAGGATCAGGTACGATATGCAGTGGGGCTTCTGATGATATGGTTTTATCCATCCCGACATTTTCATAAACAGTTTCAATACTAGTCGGATTCTTCTTCAAAATAATTTCATCTTTTTGTTCCGAAACAATTGTATCTACCGATAGATTATCCATATTTGTAATATCAGCGAGCTCTTTTGTAGATTTTAATACATCAATTGATTGCTTTGATTCATCAGTAGATCGCGTTGGTGATTCTTTTGAAGTATCAGGAAGCCCTTCTGCTTTATCTCCCATTGCTACAATACACAATTTTTTATTTTTATTTTTTAAAATTTTTATTTTACTTACTAAAAATCTTATTTTTAAATAAAAACTTTTATCAGTTTTTTTTTTATTTTGCCTGATAAATAAATGTAAACATGTGGTGGGATGAGGAATATAAAATTTGAACATGTATATGCCAAAAATTTGTTATTAATTTGAAGTTTTTTTTCCATTTTGTTTCCAAAGCCACTTTTAAAAAATTCTAAAAAAACAAAAAAAAAAAAAATTAATAAAACCATTTTTTAAATTTTAATTAATAAAAGGTGTTTAAGAAAGAATCCTGAAGAAATGTTGATTTATGAAGAAAAATTGTTTTTCTTTTTTTTATTATAACAGAGGAAGATTTTAAAATGAAATTTTTCAATCCAAAAGAAAAATAAACCAAAATTTCTTGGAATAAAAAACATTGCATTGCAAATTCTTTTAAAAGTCACGTTTCTGGTAAATAAGTTAATCCATGTTTTGATGTTTTTATGGCTCTCACAGAACTTATTTATATTTTTGGTATTTAAAATACAAATTTATATTTCATGCTGCCAAAAATGAAAAAAAAAACTTTTTTTTTTGGGTCCGTGCATCATTAACTCTATTATGGGTGTGCTTAATACTTAACAATCCCCCCACTTAAGTTTAGTCATCATTTGAGCCGTCTTAGGTAAGCAACACACACGCCTAGTACTGATCATATGTTAACTGTGCGAACTTTTGTGCAACTCGACTATAATAAACAACCATCCGAATATTAATTAATTAATTAATTAATAATCAACTCATATAAAATTAAATTGTAGAAGGATTATTTATTTTTTATAATATTCAGGTATTTATTTATAAATATTCTTTATCAATTTATTAAATTTGGATGTGTTTGCGTTTTTCTCCCAACTAACAATTGCGCGCATGTTTTTTTTTCAAATTTGTATTCATAGGATATATCCATTTCCTGTTCATGAAGAGACCTCAGTGTCTGTTGGGGATGATTAAGATTAAGTTTCTTGACTTCTTAACTAAATTTAGATATGTCTCAAAGGCGTATACCAGGAATAACATTTTAATCAACAAGTGTTTTATTATTTTTTTTTTTTATATAAACGCGGTTAACCATAGTTATTCCTTATCAAAATGGATTATTTGTTTACAGCCCAAATTATCTGTACTTATAATGATTTAATTATTTATATAACTGAATACAATCTTTACTTCATTACAAACTGTATGTAATTTAGTGGTTGATAATAAAATGCTTTTAATATAAGGAACAATAGCACTTGACAGTTTATTTATTTATTGTACATTAAGTTGTATGTACATTAGAGGAATTTATAATATTAAAAAAAAAAATTTAAAATGTTTTTTCAACCAGGTGAAACTAAAATTTTCATGTTATGTTAGCATTCATTTTTATCTAATGCAATTGGATAAATAAATCAATAACCATTGCATCAAAACTAAAAGTAAATAAATTCAAATTGCATAGTAATTAAATATTATTTAATAATATATAATAGAGATCTGGGAAATAAAAATCTTCCCAAGGTTGCGTGAACACTAACCTTGTAGACATGTGAGTTCCAGATTTTAAGATTACAAGCTGCATATTTATTATCAGTTGCTTTTTATAAAAAGTTTCCTATGGAGATTTCCTTCTCCTAACCCTAAAATTATTTAATTATACATAAAATAAAATTTTTTGTTATCAAATCAGCCAATTTCCTTTTCAAGATAAAATTTTAAGATAAGTGAGTTATTAATATTTTGTATCAAAGCGCGAAACGAAATGTCAGCGAATAATATTTTATTTCCGATTCCAGAATGTGAAACACCATCCCAATCACCACTGGCTGGACCAGGCCCAGGCGGACATAAACCATCATTCAAAAGCACCAAATTAGCCAGAAGGGCACGTTCTTTTAAAGACGATTTTTTAGAAAAAATTTCACAAATGCGTAGTCCAACAAATCAAGGTGTAAGATCCCAAAGTCCCAAAGATAAAACCTTAAAGAACGATACGATGGAAATAGTTTATAAAGATAAAGGCCCTCTACATGAATTTAATATACTTTTTAAACAGGTAACTTTTTTTCTTCATTTCAAATTTCTTATTTAAAATACTTTGTAATTTTAGATACAAGTAACTTTAAAACATTTACGGGATGTGGTTTCGAAAAAGAAATTGGAGATGTTACCTGGTAACGGGACCATTGTTTTGGATACAGTTTGGGCTATTAATCTCGTAGTTAAATCATCAGTTAATAGCGATTCGGGAAGTATTATACGTTCAGCGACACATCGAATGTATCAAAGTGTAGCCCGACTGATTAAATTATGTGATGATGCTATGATTGATGCGAATTCTGCTTCTTTACAAGTTGAAAATGTTAATGAGGTTATTGTATTAGTTGAAGAAGCAGTACAAGTAATACCAACATTACCTTAATATAAAATCGTCGATTAATTTAATTTAATTTTTGTAGAATTTGATTTCTTTATCGCAAGAAAAAATTACCCAACAAAATGTTGCTTATAAAACAACGCCACGATCATCTTATTCGAATGTTAATTTAGATATGCCATCGAGAAATTCTTTACCGGATATACCGCTAACACCGAGGGAGAGACAAATTTTAGAACATAGTTCTTGTCATGCAAGTATGGTTAGAAGTAGTCACAGTTCGGAATCGATTTTAAGAGATTCAAGTCCACCACCTAAACCACCTTTGCCTGATAGGTAAGAAATGCATTTTTAACAAAAATTTTGTGTATATAAAAAAAAATTCCAGCCGGATTGATAAGAGTGTAACACCACCTCCTCTACCCCCTAAAAAGAAAAATAATCACATAAATCATTTAGTTCAGAAGGAGTTTAATTCGGATCATTCAATTTTTAATTCTAGTCTAGAAAGGTAATTACAAAACATACAATAATTTTTTTTCGCTACATAACCTACAAATTTAGTATGGTAGTGTTGTTAATTTTTGGTACAATATTTTATTACAAAATTAAATTTGTTAATAATTAAGTCATTCACCAATTGTAATGGTTTATAATAAACTTATTGGACAAATGCAAAATTTTCATTTGGAGGTTATGTGGCAACCAAACTGAAATTTTAATCAAAAATTACAAAAATAAGAAGAATTTGTGAAGCACAACGTTCTTTAAGTTGCTATCATATTTTTGTGTTGCAAATTAACATGATGATAATCGTTTTGTATTATTTTAGAATGTCCTTGCGTTCAAGATCCCCTGAAGATTCCAGTTCTTTACTTTCTGCTAGTGCAGGAAGTTTAGATTCAATGCTAAATCAATCAAGAGAAGAAGAAGAAATATCAGCTTTAATGGACCAAAATATAGACAGTGATACTATTTTAGATAATGATTTATCGGATATAATAGGTAAGGAAGGCAAAAAAGCAATGTTTCATATCTAACATCTAACCTAAAATTTATTTTTAGAATCTAATGGAACATGTAGTTGGGATGATTCATTATTAAACAGTTCCGAAAACACATCCATATCATATATAAATCACACTAACGAGCAATCGAATCATATTCAGTACAATAGGTTATCAAATACAGATTCAGGTATAGTCTCAATGCATTCCCAAAGAAATTCTAGTTGTTCCAAACGAAGCTCACAACAGAGTTCACTTAGCTCGCAATGGAGCAACACTCAACAAACTGCTATTAAAACATCTAATTTAACATCGGAATTGGTAAAATCTGAAAGTATAGTACAAAATTTACATGTAATGCAACAAAATAGCGTTCACGTTCAGAAGAGTAGTGTAATAACCTCAAATATAGCTTCGAATCATCTAGTTTTACATTTAAAAGATGAAACTGATGGTGCTATAGAAGATTCTATTCCCCCTGCAATACCGCAGAAAACTAGGAAGAAAATGGACCGTCAACCTTCTCCATATGATAATGTACCTGATTGTCATTTAGGTAAATTATAAATAAATTTTTATGAAATGCATAACTTTATACCTTTCCATTTTAGGTGGTGAAGTTTTAGTAACTTGCCAAATGCATCAATCACATCAAAGTCTTTCAAGTAGTACAAGTATTTCAAGTAGTATGAGCCAGGATACAAGTAAACCCCCACCACTTCCACCAAAGAAAAAACACAGTAAGTATTAAGAATGTCAATTTTATTTTTTTAACCCAGGCAATTACGTAAAGAGTTAATGATAAATTTTGTCCATAGTGTTCCAATCGGTGGCTTACTCTGGTAAGTGAGCCGCACTCAAATTTGTGGATTAACCATTTTTCTAAATGCTTTCTAGTTTAGGTTATACTTTCATTTTACGAAAACTGTGGTTTTCTTTATGTGTTCATTTTTTTACTTCTGCACAAATCTACTTCAAAATGAATATCTTTCATTACTATTTTGATTTACATCAAATTTTTTTCCAGCTTTCAGCAATTATTATTTTTATGAGCATTTTGCAACATAGATCATGCTGCGATCTGTACCATTTTCATGCATGTCATTAATGTTTTTTTCTTTTTACGATTTATGATTGCTGATTGCTATTCTTAACCTTTCTAGAAGAATTTTATGGATTTTTTTATAATTTGTAAACCACAGATATATTTAACCGTATTATTTTCTTATTGCAGTTATGGCTTACATGGAAATGTTTGGTAATTGTTCACATTCAAACGATCAGGAATTCATGAGGCATTCTATGCACATGGCACAAACAGCATGGACGCCAACTCCAAGTCCTGGATTACCAACTACACAATCATGTTCTTTCACACACAGTTCTAGTCGAACATCACATACTCAAATGCATATGCTAACATTACCTCACCCATCAGGGGATAAAAGGTAATTAAATTAAATATTACACTTTACTTTATCCATAAATCCATTACTCTAACATACTTTCATTAATTAAAATAATTTTTTGAGGTTAGTAACATTACTAGGTTAACAAATCTACTGAAGAAAGAAGAGAACTTGTAACCTGCTAAGTTATTCTATAAATTAATCGTAGTTTAACAACCTTATAAGCGTACAGGTTAGGAAAATGTGAAATCCGTTTTTAAATTAATTATGTATCGAATGAAAAATGAATTTAAGCAATACAATCGATTGTTTTTATTTTATTATTATTTTCAAGTCCTATATCATCACCAATGAAATCACCAGGAGGAGCAGTTACTTCTGGTTTACCGCCAGCATTACCACCTAAGAGATTAAGATCTGCATCATCGAAATCATCACCGCCTTTAACCCCACAAAGTATTGCCCTGCCAGAAATAAAGACTCCAGTTACGAATGATCCCTTGCCTGATTTATTAGAAAATACACCAAAAGTTGAAGAAACTGGTAAAGAAGAGGAAACTGAAATTGATCTTATGGAAGAGTTGGATGTATCTAATTATTTAGTTTTAAAGAAACCAGAAGAAGAAGGGCCCGATATTCGAGGAGGCACAGTCGATGCTTTAATCATCCAAGCAACAAAGGCATCTAAAAACGGTAAACATTTCCATTTACACTTTAAAGTTCTTAGTTTAAATTTCTTTTTTTTTTGTTTTGCTTGCAAATAGAGGAAAAAGAAACCGGTATGTTTTAATGTTCATTCTTTTATTAATTTATTTGTGGGGTACCACCATTAAAAAAAAACAATATTTTTGGATTAAAATTCATTTCATGCATGTACGTCTCTTTTTTTATCGGCTATCTGCTTTTTTCTTGTCTCAATTTTTTGTTATAAATTATGAAAAATTTATTTTACAGGTTTCACATATCAGGAAGCCTTCCTTACAACATACAGGACCTTTATATCACCTTATGAATTAATATGTAAGCTCATTAGAAGATATAATTTCTTTTATTGCCAACCTGAGAAAAAAGCTAGATCTAGGGAAGCATTTGCTTTATTAGTTAGAGTTGTGAGTGATCTTACGTAAGTTATTAAAATAAAATTATGTTCATCGTAGTAATAATTTTTTAAATATTTTTGTAGAGGTTCTGATTTAGAGGATAAATTGCAACAAAAATTAATGGATTTTGTGCAACAGTTAATAATCGGTGGAGAGTTAACATTAGCGAAAGCTTTAAGGGTAAAACATATAGAAAAGAATGTTTCTAAAGAACAAAGTCAAAGAGCTGTTAATCCAATGCCTTGTGTAACCCTTCCTGTTCGAGATGTTAACCTTCTTGATTTTAAATCCGAACAAATAGCAGAACAAATGACATTATTAGATGCGGAATTATTCACAAAAATTGATATACCAGAAGTGCTTATTTGGGCCCAAGAACAAAATGAAGAACGAAGTCCGAATTTAACAAAATTCACGGAACACTTCAACAAAATGTCCTATTGGTAGGAATAAATAAATTCAATTTGTTTCGTTTATTTGATTTTTTTTTTATTTTAAGGGCGAGAACGAAAATCCTTAAAGCAGATCAAAAAGAAAGGGAGAAATATTTTTTGAAATTCATTAAAATCATGAAACATCTTCGTAAGATAAATAATTTTAATTCGTACTTGGCTTTACTATCAGCTTTAGATTCGGCTCCTATTAGACGATTAGAATGGCAGAAGCATGTTCAAGAAGGTTTAAAAGAATATTGCGCATTAATTGATAGCTCATCCAGTTTTAGGGCATATAGGCAAGCTTTAAGTGAAACACAACCACCCTGCATTCCTTATATGTAAGATATTTACGATTTATTTTATCACATAAATTTTAACGCTTATGATTGTAGTGGATTGGTACTACAAGATTTAACCTTCGTTCATATAGGGAACAGTAATCTATTACAAGATAATTTAATAAATTTTTCTAAACGTTGGCAACAATTTAATATAGTGGAAAATATGAAGAAATTTAAAAAATGGTAAGTTTTACAATATTTATTTATTTAATCGTAAAATCTGAAAATTAAACCACATACTCCATTTTGAAAGTATAATTCACAATGTTTCTACCAATTATTTGAATATTTTAAAATTTAATTAATATATTTGCCTCACATTTTAATATATTGGCATAATTGAATGAAGAAGTGAACATAACCTAAAATTATTTTATAGCTAACCATTTTAAATGTTTCTTAGAAGCAATAATCCTTTAAAAATTTATCCTATTTAATACCAATATTGCTTTATTTTTTGTTGGTGACGATTTTTTTATCTTTGTTCAAAAATTTTGAGATTATATTTTCTTCCAAATGCATTTATAAATATTAAGAGTTTCAACGTTTTTGTTTCAGCCTTTCCAACAGTGCAAGTACATACACATTCAAGAAAAACGAACGAATAATAGCTTTCTTTCAGAATTTTGATTCTTTCATTACAGAAGATGAAATGTGGCAAATATCTGAATACATAAAACCCCGCGGAGGCAAAAAAGCTACACAGTAAGTCTCCATTTAATAATTAAAATATATTTGTATGTATATTTTTTAGTCAAAAAAAAAACTATTAATAGCAATATAAAACAAATCGATTAATTATTAGTGCAATTTGTTAATGTGTATATATATATAAAAAAAAAGAATATGGTTCACATATAAAAGACTTGATTCTAATTTTTCTAAACGCTATTTATAAACAAAAAAGAAATGTTTATGTGATTTGCTTGTCAATTAGTTTTTTGCGGATTCTCTATTGAATCCAAAATGACTATCTGTTGTGCAAAATCGAACGCATTTTATTTATTAATTGTATTTTGGTGCTGCATAATTTATTAGGAGAATTTTTAAAATTAATTTTTCGTACTAAAATTTTGAATATACAACCATCACATTTTCATAATGCAAAATATATTTTTTTTGCGAATTTGCAAAAATTTTTCTTAAATTCTATTCTGAGCTTTATTTGAATCTCTATATTGCATATGTTACAATGAACAAAATTGCAACGAAAACCCAGTGTTTTGAATATTTGTGAACCAATGTGATAAGTATAATTTAAATCAATTTACTCTTGTATACAATATTCTTGAGAGCAAAAGAAAAAAAGAGAAAAAAAACGAAATAATATTTTTGGAGTGATTCATTTGGCAGCTAAGTCTAAAAAGTTAGACTTACATCCAATGAAAGCGTAGACTATTTTGTAATCATTTAAAAAATTAATCTGGATATCAGATATTTTGGGAAAAAATTTGTACCAACTATTTTTCATTATTTATTTCATTCGACCGTAAACTTCAAATGACTGAAAAATGTATTCAATGTGATTTTCAGTTTGTATGTAGCTATTGCACATTTCTCCTGTATATTCTGCAAAAAAAAAAAATTCAAGCATTAAAAGATTATAGAAAAAAAAATAGTAAATATAAACTAACACCTGTAGTTTTTATGTGTGATTAGTATAAGAAAACGTGTTAGAAAAAAAATGAAGTTAACTATTAGAATGATGATGATAATTGAAATGAATTGTTTTAATTTGTGCAGGAAGTGAAAAATTTATCATTCTTAAAATTTCTATAGAAATAATTGCAGCAAAATTGATGAGGTACAAGTGAGCTATTATCTTATCTTCAAAATTGAATTTTATAAAAAAAAAAACAATTCATTTTAATTAACATCATTTGATAAATTAGAAGGCCTAATTAAAATTTAAGCTATTATAGGACATTAAAGTATTCTATCATTAGGCGAAATTTTAGGCAAATTTTATCATTTTAAAATGCAAAATATCTACTCCAAATAAGTGTTTTTCAATATAAAAAAAATCTCATTCCAATCGTAATAGAAAAGAATAATGTATTTAAATGAAATAATGATGACTCCGGTTTGTTTAGCAAAAAAAAAAAATTTGCGGTCCAATTATTAAAAGAAAATATGTGATTATTTTTTATTTTACTTCTTATAATTTATTATTTTTTATTTATTTTATATTGTTATATTGTAAATGGTTTCAGTATTTATTTTTTATATATTTAATATAAATATGTGTAATAAATTAGGAGTGGTCCAGAAATTATTGTAAATATTGAACGCATTTAATTGTGGAGATTTGTTAGATTTATAATAATGCATCATACGTTTAAGACTGAAATAGTTTTTTTTTAAATCATTTATTTAAGTAAAGAAAACTCTTCTATTTGGCACTGTAGTATCTAATACTTTCTCTTAAAAAAAAATTTAACAAATCTCTAACATTTATTTATTAATTTGCAATGAGCGGACAATTTTTATTTATGTTTTCAAATTCTGCTCTTTTGAGTTTATAATAACGTGTTAAATAATTTTGTTTTTTTTTTGTAAGATAAAGAAGTGTGTTATAAATTGTGCCATGTCGTTTTGTAGGTTTGTTTCTGTGCTATAAAACTTATTTAATATATTAACAAATATTTTTAAGAACATATTTGTTCATTTATAAATTATTTTGCATGAATTTTATGTAAATGCTTTTACATTGAAGAATGTATGTTTGTGCATTAAAGATAATACCTAAAAATTTTTTTTATGATGAAAATGTTCAACATCATCTACATTTTGTTAATTGTCCCAAAGTTTCTTTACCCACAGATTGTGAGACAAGACTTTTCCGAGGGGAAGTACAACAAATCCTGTGGTACGTTTATTTATATCAAATCAAAGATTATAACATTTATATTTTATAAGTTAGATAAAGGTGGGTAGTACAAATCGTATAATGCTACATTACATAAATCTAAAAATTTTATCACAAAATTCCTAGAAATGATTTTGAAAAATCCTGAATATCAATTAAGGGAAAATCAACGAATATATGTCCTGCCAATATTTGAAATTTTAGAAAATGCGTACTTGAGAATAAAACAATTTTGCAAGAGATGATGAAGAATGAAAAAGGTTTTTTATTTCATCTGAAATGTGAGAAATGTCATGCTGTTCTTAAATTTAAGGAATGGGTCGCATTGAAAGAAGAAGAAAGATTAAACGTGTTTACTGCATTAAAAAGGATGGATTTGCATCAATTTCAGGAAGTTTTTTATGATAATAATGAAGATCCTTTGTTTTTTTTTTTTGACAAAGTGATAAGATGACACAGGTAAGGAAGACAAGGATGGAAAAAATTAAATAAAAAAATGTAATTTTTCATAGAAAATATGATTTTTCTATGTAAATTTCTTTTCTTAAATTTTTGGCTTAAAATGAGTGGGAAAAAAATTGATTGGGAGTTTAATTTTTGAAAATAGACATACAGCTAACTTATTTTTTATATAAGAACAAAATGATGATGAAAAATGATAATGGTGAGATATAAATAAATTAGAAAACTTGATGATCAATTGATTAATGACAGAAAAAGATTTGAAATGTATGAAGACAACTAGATAGTGATAGATGTTAACAGGTATAGAATAATTTATAGATATGGAGAGAAGATAACAAACAAATGACAGATAACCAATATCTGATGGTTAACTGACGACTTGATGTCTCCCAATACTTAAATAAATGAGACGATTATATTACATCCAATCACGATACATTTTAAATTGATAATTATTAAAAAGCGATAAGGATATCTACATAATTAAGGAAAAAATAAAATAAATTCTAATTGAAAAAAAAAATTATATTAAATAGCAAGTCTTTCTATTGCCGTACATATTAATTAATTCTTGCTTAATAGTTTTAATCAATTTATTTGTTTTATTAACTAAATTAAGAAAAGATACTTTTTGTTCCTTAACTTTTTTAACACCCGGTTTATGTATTAAGAATGCATTATCCAACACTAAATAATCATAATCCAATAAACACATACTGTACCCCTGAAAATAAATTAAAAAATAGATAAATATTAATAGCTGATATATTATAAAATATACCTGGGGCATTTTACTTTTTTCTCCTTCCCAACTCAATCTTTCATCAAATAAAGGATCATCTTTGGTACCTACATAAAATGCTTCCCACAAATGAAATGGTTTGACACGTTTTGTAGTGGTAAAAACATGAAGACCTTCCGATTCAGGCATCTCCACCCATTCCTTGTATTTCGGTACAGAATGGCATAACTTACAAATACGGATGTGAAATAGAAATGCTTTTTTCTTCTTTAACATCCTTTGTAAATCCATTTTATTTTCAGGTACATTTTCTCCTTCCAACACTTCAAAAAGGGGTAATACAAAAACTTTCCGTTTCCCATCATTTAAATATGTGGAATTTAAAATCATATTTAAAAATAAATTTATGAAATTTCTTGTTGGGTACAGTTCTATATCGCTTGCAAATACAAAATGAGTCGTCGCACTTTGTCTTGCAACATTTCTTGCTATGTTTATTGGATAAACTAACTTCTTTTTTCTTCTGTACGTATTATTTGGAAGGATTTTTCGATATGGAGGTGGTGTTTTACAGTTGTATTCATCGATATACGAATCCATAATACCTTTCTTCATATTTAACTGAAAAGTTAAAAACATTTAAATTGTATTTGGAATGCAGCTGAACGCATACGTTTCATTAAATAATTATAATAGACTTCAGTCAGACACTCTGGCTTCAGTGGCCAAAGCTAATCCGACATCTTGGCTACCATTTTGTAGATACGGAACCTGCTATACGTTCAAGCGCACAAATTTTAAAACTATTTCAAATACTTTTTAAGTAAATGAGGCACTTTGTTAACATAATCCTTACCTTTGGCATATGGCCAGATAATAAAATAATATGAAAAGTAACAAATTCCTTAATAAGTGTCGTTTCACAATTTCTTAAATATGCAATAGATTGCATGGTGGATTTAAAATCATTTTCTGGTGCATAAATTGCTACACTAATCGGACCTCTCCATCTATCAACCAAAACTGGTATATTATCCAAAAATCCAAAATCGGCTTGAGTTGTATAAGTAACAGATTCATTACATTTAAAAGTCCTCGATGATTTTACAAAATTAACCAACACAAAATAATCACCTTTCTGTTGTATAATAAAATCATTATTTTGTTCGTAACACTTAAAACTTTCATATTCCCGTACATTTCGAACTTTTAATTTATGAACTTCATTATTAATATCGTAATGAAGAGTGTTTAATCTTAAATTTAAAAATATTATAAAGAAAATTGAAAATATAAATAAAAAAAGTATTTTAACTTTAACGAATTTCATTTTTTCGTATCGATTGGAACAATTTACAGTAAAAATTATTAACTTTTATATTTTACATGAAATCACATTTTGGACTTTTTGTAATTTTTGTATGCAAATTAAATTCAAAATAAATATTACCTTTTTCAGGGGCGATGCTATCTTAATGTTTGCATGACTTATTTTAAAATAAATATCGAAACTTATCACCAAATTTTTATCTGTTGTACTTAAAAGTCTCATGTTATTCATAATTTACTATAAATAATTTTTGAAAGGGCTTTTTTTCACTCTTTAATTTGAATTTTTTGCAATTCAAATTCTACTTTTTATCCTCTTCTACTTTGAAATATAAAGTTATAAGAGTAATGCCCGAATTATTCGGATTTTAGAGACCCATTAATTTAGAATTTCTATCGGTTTTTAATTCCATTAGGTAATTACCGCGCAGTGTTGCCAGTTTACTGCTAATAACATCATTTTGCATATTTCTTTAATTTAATTTCACATTTCAAGGTGCTTCAAGCCTTGCGCTTCTACCTAAAATTTGTTGAATGAATTCACAATCCGCATCTTTGCAGCTCTGATGATTCTAGAACTTATTTGCATTTTTCATTTCTATTCAATAAATTCAAAATTCATCTGGCAACGTTGTTACTACGCAACATTAAACTGTCAAACAAAATTTATAACCTCAAAATAAGTTTAAAGTGTAAAACAGAATATTGTAAATATGAATAAACCTGAATTAGAAGGGACAGCCCATCTATTAGATGAGTTAGACAGTATTAAATTGAAATAAATGAATATTCACACATTTATTTACTTATTTTGTATTTTAGAAAAATTAATGGTGCTATTAAGAGATGGTAGGACTTTAATAGGATATTTAAGAAGTGTAGACCAATTTGCTAATTTAGTTTTACATAGAACTATTGAAAGGATACATGTTGGCAGGGAATACGGTGATATACCACGTGGAGTTTTCATTGTAAGAGGCGAAAATGTGGTTTTACTGGGAGAAATAGTAAGTTTTTATTTCTTCCTTTCACAATAAATATTATCTTATCATTTGCCCATCCTATCAAAATATACCGTTTTAGCGCAAGATAAATAATCCCTGAAAATAACACATCTATTTTACACAAGCGAATCAACTTGAAAATGTATATAAATATAAC
>JAODAH020030959.1:0-10875 GCA_027574865.2 Coproporus ventriculus | reverse complement strand
TGTAATGTAATAAATATTTACACCAACACCAAATACAGAAATGAAGGTAAAATAGCGTGAAAGCATTGTCATGTACTCGTACATTCAGACGCGTTCACTCATAAGTAACAATTAGTGCCATTGAGGTATATTGATAATAGAAGGTGTCTATTTCTCTACCTGTCAAAACTACCACGCATTCTGATTTTAAGGGATGCCTTAAAAAAATAAATATTAATTTTACATAAAGTTTTGAATTTTTAATTCTGAAAGTCCAAATTACACTACCACAACATAACCTCACATATTTTTTGAACACAATCTTCATTTGACATTTTATTTACATTAATATATTTTAAATAAAAAATATTAAGAAACTTAAATGTACCATAAATTTAATCTAAGATAAGAAGGCAGGTAATCACAGAAAACAACAACGAAATTAAAATGAAATATAACTACTGAAAACGTACGCGTGAAACGGACTCGGCATTTTGGAGCGCGATTTGAATTTAACCAATGACAAAGCAGCATTTAAACAACCCGCGCTTTTATGGCCGTACGTTAGTTACATACAATGTCAAGTCACTGATAAGCTTTATTGACAAAATGTAAACCGATCATAAGTTGAAAATAACTATGATGTGTCATAGAGGAAATCAGCAGACGAAATCACCTCGAACTGTTTTATTTGATATACGATTTATTTTTATTCCTGGTAAATCCATTCAATTTTTTTTTTAAGACAAGACAATAACTTATTCCAACCAACGTGAACAATTCCTTGTTGCATTAACACGAACAAGAATGACTTGTGATACGGGTCGAGAAGAAAAAAAAACGAAAAGAAATGTTACCGTTTGTGTTTATTAATATTTACATTAAAGTGGCCATTCTTGCAGTTATAAATGTCACAATACATTCAAAGAAAAGAAACTATAATTGCAAAATAACATAAGTTAGTGCACATGGGTGATAAAAATATATGAGATATGTGGGCGATGCAATATGCATATGCAATAAGCTCACTCGACATCTAATTCTTGTTATTTATCGTATTGTATTATTAGCTCCCTCCTATCGTTTCTAGTTATTTTCCTCATTTTCTTCACATTGATCTCTTCATTAAAAAAAAAGAAAAATTTTATTCACAAATCATCAATTAATTTAAATAGTGATTTAACGTTTGTAAGTTTTAATTAGTAATTTTATGAAGAGTCAAAGGTTTAAGTACATTCTAGAAAATAAAACGCAATCTGGAGTTTATTATACTATACATTTTATTAGATGGAATAAAGTTCGAACTGTTATTTAATAATGTAGAGGTCGAATGTATAAATACGAATTGGCTATTGAATAATTTGTACCTCTCACTACACATGAAGAATTTCAATGTGGGATTTTAAAATGGTCGATTTATATGGATTATGAAGAAGATTTTCCCATGACATTTATTTGATACAAAAAAAAAACGTTATTTACATAAATGGATATACAGTAAACAATTTAAAAGAGTATTTTAAAATAAAAATTAGGTACAACAAAAATTAAATTGTTTATTTTGTTATTTCTGTAATTTTTGATGATGAATTTGTTTATTTAAATTTTTTTTTAATACTTGATCAATTTTATAGCTGATTACGTTTAAAATTTATGGATTAACATATTTCGGTTGACTAAATCCATAATTTAAAGATTTTTTTTTGTAAATGTTAGTAGGAGTTGCCACTGTGATTCGGTAGATGTTAAAAGGAAGTAAAGTAATATAATAGAGCGGGTGTTATGGACCTCATGTGCGTATCGTTTCCATTAAGAAACAGCAGGGTGGCAGCTAAACTCCTCTGACCACAACCGACCATCAAGACCAAGTAGATAACAAGAGAGCTGCTGACCCCGTCTACAACTACTACATAATATTATTAAAACTCATTCTGCATTCTACCCACTTTGTATAAGACTAGTTACTCCATTTTAAGATAAATCTGATACAAATCGACTTGTAATGAAAATATCTTATTTCCTATATGGAATAATTTCCAGGAAAGAATTTCAATCTTCCCAGCTGAGATTCATCAAAAAAAAAAAGTAAATAAATAAATAAAAGATCCAACTAGTGAAGATAAATGAAGTTTATTACTCAATTCTATCTTTTATATAAATGAATGCTTTTACGATTATCTGTTCATTTAATTTCCAGAATAATTAAAGATCGTACACCTACCACAGGTAATATAAATATAAAGTTAATAAATTGCGATTTAAATGAAAACTGATATCGTTATTGCAAAAATTAAGCGTTTTGCTAATGTTATTAACTTGTTAAAATCACTTAATCGTAATCTTTAAAATTATAATTAAATCATGGTATGTAATTCTTGATGGTTTTAAATCCAATTAATTATTATTCTGTTGGAAGAAAATTATACAACTTGTTTAATAAAATCAAGACATTTTAGCAATTTTTAAATTTCTGAAAATTATTAATTTTTATTTTATTTCCTTCTCATTTTAATTAATATGTTCAGTTGAACTGTTTAGACATGTTGAATGCACAATTTCATTTGTAATTAGTTTTACTACAGGAAAAAGGAAATCATTCATCAACCCTGTAATAATTGTGTAACAGAGCGATTGAAGATTTGGGTGGAAAATTAACTTAATATTTCTATCAAGTTAAAGAATGTTTTCTTTGATTGCTACGGCCTCTTCAAAAAATATTTCTTATTCCGTCTTTTTAATATTTCGTTGTACAAATTAAAACGAAATAAATATTCTTAATTAGAAAAATAATAATTGTTTTAAAAGAAGGATACATTAAAGTGTTAAATTAGCTGTAAAGCCAATTAGCCAATACAAAACCCATTAATCAGGCAATAAATTTAGCCAATATTTAATAAAACACAAAGCCATCAAGTTTAAATTAATGATTATTTATTAGTAATTTTTCGTCATTAAATTACATAACTCCCCCAAATCATTATATAAATGTTAAATTACTCAAGCGGAAGGAGTTAACTATTTATTTATTTATTTTTTTATAACTATTAATCCTTCAAGGTGACCCAATTGTATCATTAAAAAAAACCAGTATTTTAAAATTTCGCCATGTTTTTTTTTGTGGTCCCCTAAGGAAAGTTTCACTTTGGTTATTTCTTTAAATAGACAAATCGTTCGATTAATGTTTGCAAATTAATTTTAAACCGATTTCCGTGGCTAAAGTCAATTTTTATTATGCAAATTAACCGTTTTAATTTATTTTCTTGTAATTAATTTATTTCAATATGTTGTGCGTGGGTTTTTGAAATTTTTTTTTTTTAATTTTTATATTAGAAAATGTGTAACGCGTTTTTAATTAATAAATTTGGAAAGAAATGATATTTTAAAAAAATATTTATAAATTTCCATTAATCAAAGTCAGTTTTTATTATTTATTGGATGCATTATTTACAACTTGCGCACGTTCATATTTTATCCATATTGACAATTAAAGTTCAGATATGTAATGTCGTTTTTTCTTGAAAACGTTTTACCGACGTTATAAATTATTTTCATCTCAATGTTTTACGTTTACAAGAAAATGTAAATAAGAAAGTTTCTTTAAAAAAAAAAAGAAAATGGACATTACCTATAAATTCTTATTAATTTCTAATTGAACTCGTGACTACTTAAGATTCCTGAGTTTGATTTGTTATGATATTTTCTAATTATTATAATTATTATTTAATGTTCCGTTTTATAAAACTATTCACATTTATTATTTTATGGAATATAATAATACATTATAGCTTCTATATTTTGACTAAATTATTTTTCTAATTATTTTTATTAATAAGAAAGAACAGTTAATTATTACGTTTATGATTATTAAAATTTTTATTTTTATTTTACTGTTAGGTATGTTGAATTGAAAAAAAATTAAAATTAAAACAATTTAATAATTTAACTGAATTTATAAAGAATGCTTCGATAATTAATTAAAAATAAAATAAGTTAATTAAGAAATAATCAGGAAAAGATTATAAATAATTTAAAATGATCTTTTGAATAGAAATGACGCCCTTATTCAACAATATTTATTTATATCCGATCTCAATAATGCATTAATTTCCGGTATCAAATTAACTTTCAGTAATAAATTTTCTACAAACCGGATGTTCCTGTTTAATTCGTTTTTGTATGAACTTTAAATTCCCATACGAAAATTACTCGCTTGGATAATTATAACCCTTTTCATTTTTTTTATTTTATTTACATTATGTTAGGTAGGATATCTCCCTTTATTTTATTTTTGTGTGTGTGTGTGTGTGTGTGCATCTGATCCAATTCAGGAATTATATTTGCTTGCCTTAAGATATAATTTTACTTTAATTACAAGTGAAAAAAATAAAATACAAATGTTTCTGTGTGTGCCTGAAGGATATTACGTTTTCGTTCAAAATTTTTACGGGATTAGAAAACAATTCTGCTGCGGGTGATTATTTTATTAATTATTTATTAATTAATGGGTACGAGTAACTTATTAAAAATAGTTTACACACACATTTTAGCCCCTTAGCACATATGTAATTACAACTAATTAAATTAGGAGATATTTTTTTAAAATAAAGAATTACTTCATTTTTTCGATTTTAAGAACTTAAAAAGTTCCTATATTAATGTTATCTTGATTTATTTATTTATTTTAATAGTAATCACAAAAATTTACTTTATAACTTAAGAAAAAAAAGGAACACTTTTATTAGAATAACCAAACATGGACATACAAAAAGAATGTAGAGATAAGAACATTTAAACGGTTTCACATACTCAAGAAAAAAAATTTGTTCTTTCCATAATAAATAAATTGTTAACAATCACTTCAGAAAAAAAAATAAATTATAGTACCACAACAATTTAAATGCAGACCAGATTTAAAACAATTAAACCAAACGTGTCTAATAAATCGAAGAAACGGCGCAAATGAGCATGAAAAGCGGCCATTATAAAGTCTGTTTATCACAGAATGGAGCAAATGTCGGAAATGTAACTCCGTGTTCAGTAATCCGTGAAGAATCCCATGTTATTTACACTATTACATTCATTTTTTTGTTTAATCTTTCTTAATTACCACGTGCGCTTCGTGCGCGCGCTTTTCTTCTGACGTGACAAAAAGGGATCCCCGATTTTGAAACCGTGCAATTTTCGTGATGTAACTTTTTCCTAAACTTTCTAACCAATCGATAAAATCGATCATAAATTTATTTATACTATTCGTATAATTATCTCAAAGAAATTTAATTGAGTTTTTTTAAAAAATTAATTATAGGTTATTATAATAAGCAAATATCTTATTTCGATTACTCAATAAAACTGCAGAGTAGAAATTAATTTTTTTTTTCTTTGTAACCTGCAGGGTGCCAAAAAAAATTTTTTTTTCTTAACTCATCTTATTAGAATAACAAAAGGTGAAATGATTAGACGAATTTTATTATTTAATAAATAATGGAAGAGATTTTATTTGTAGTTATTTTAAATTGGAAAATGGGGGATCGATTGTTCGGGTTTTATTTTTTTTTTTATAATACAATGGATTTGTTTTAGAAAAAGAAAGGATGTTGGACTTAGTTTGTAGGTAAAACTGAGATGAATAAAATGTTAAATAAGATGAGGATGGCTACACCTTCACAGTGGGATTCCATTTATTAAACTGTTTTATATAACAAAAAAAGATTCAATTTCCTTTTGTTGCTTTTGATTGTCATCTTCAATTATCTAATTATTTTTAATTGAATAGAAAATATTAATTTAAAAAAAATTAATATTATCGTTTTGCGAATAAGGACATACTCTCAAAATTCATAATTTAAGGATTTGTTGAAAGTTTTGCAATTGGTGAATGCGCCGGGATGTATAAAAATTTGTTTTTTTATCCAAATTTGAATTGATTTATTACTTTCCTAATTGTCAAAAATATATTTGTAGCCATTTTGCAACTCCGGAGAGCGAGGCTCATGCATTCAAATACTTTGAGTTCTCGGATCGTGTTTGGACGGTTCCGGTTGCACATCGTAAGTTTACTGTTCGTGTATTGGAGCCTTAAAAACGATTTCTGAACTATATTCTATTTATTATGGCTATTATTAACGTATTTACATGTTAATAATATTTTTCAATATTTTTAATAATTTTTTAAGCTATTTCTATTTGATTTTAATAGAAATAAATTAAAAATTAATTGAATAAAAAGTAAATATGTATAATAAACTTCATCTCCTTCCTTATTAAATCCTCTAATATCAACTAAATTAGTTATAGGAACTATTATGTAAGTATATAAAATAAAATTCCTTCCTTATAAGCAATTTCAATATCATTTAAGATTCATTTAAATATTTATTTTAATAGTTTTGTAATTAAAAAATGCAAATAATTTTAATTACATTCTTAAAAATTAAAAATATTAAAAGCTCAAATACACTAGCGACAATTATTGCAAAAGTTAACCTCAATGTTAATGTTTCATTATATTTTAATTAAAAAAAAAAAAGATTAAAATGTGTTTGTTGATTTAATAATATGTACACGTTTCAAATGTTTTTCTTATCGAATAGTTATTGCAAATATTTAAATATATTATCTATTAATTTTAAATAATTTTGTTGTTCGCGGTTTTGAAATCATTGCACAATTAATTAAATGATCTCATTACCATTGAAATGATATTTTCTTTGTTTTTTTTTTTAATATTTAATACGTAAAATGTAAATAAACATTTAATTAGATATGTACTTGTTATATTAGAATGAGATATTAACCTGAGTTGTCGATGCTCCCTATACAAAAAATAAATTGTTAAGTTATAACGGAAGGGATGCATTAACTTTATATTTTCCATAAAATTTAATTTTCAACTACGCAAATAATAAATTTGCGACATATTGCAAGTGGTTCGCGTAATCTTTTAAATCAACTGTTGCAAATTTATTGCTGGTGTAATTGGGGCTTTAAAAAAAATAACTAAAGGCAAGAGGTAGTGCCAATTATTTATATTGTTAAATAAAGAAGAAAAAAATTAGAAAAACCTTATTTATGTATAAAAACGTCCTTATCTTTATTTTTACCACCTATTCAAATAAATAAACCTGTTAATTAAGGGCCTTGTTTTATTTCTCACCCTTAAAAAGTGTGACTCTATTTTTTTTTGTACCCACCTTACCTGCATTTGTAGCCAAGCGTCTAAAAATGGCTGCGAATGATTATTAGTGGGATTCCAACAATCCCCTGGATGTGCAGGTACAATTTGATCGTCGGATCGCGGGGGAGCCTGGGGGGCAATACAGCACGCCCCCGTATCCATATCCCACTTAAACCGACACAAACCCCCGGCACCCCGAGAGTTCCATTAATTCACAATATTCCACCTTACAATAAATTTAAAAAAAAAATTTAAAAAAATCATACACACTCGCACAAAAAAATAGAAAAAATTTAAAACCCGCACAAAAAAAAATGAAATTCACAAAATTTTGTGAAGAAAATGAAGAAGGAAAACAAATCGGGAATTCAAATCGGACATGATGTGTATGTGTCTTTTTAACACATGAATACAAATCAACTGATCAGATTCAATTCGCGTATGGATGACTGTTTATGTTGTTAAACCGTGCGTAACAATAAACACGACTTTATTTTCAACTTGTACATCAAGTTTAATGTCATTGCATGAATTTTTTTTTATTTTATTTTTATTATTATTGCGCTTTAATTAAATTTCGCACAAATATCCTTGATGAAATCCTTGCACGATAATCCTTGATTATTTTGTATGTTTAAGTAAAAGAAGGCACTAAAGTTTGGTTAAGTCACAGAAAGGAATTTTAAAATTATTCACGTGGAGGTACCATGTGCTCTTGGTATGGTACCGATAATGTGTGTGCAGTAACCAAGAGTGCGGTCACACGCGGACTGAGCCAGAAGTACCATGAACGGATTAAACGGACGGAGGACAGATAGAGGTTCTACTAGACGATTAGGTGGCGGTATATGATGGTGTACCAGCGGTATGTATAGCAGAAAGGCGCAAGCGTCCATACGCCCACGACACGCGCTAACTGCTAACGGCTAATGAAATGATGGCTCTTTTATTGATCCTTTTTTTTTACACGTCGACCGAGTTTTTTTTTTTGCTTCTCCCATACGTGCTTTTTTCTGACCATCTTTTAAAGGTGTTAAAACGTTTCTATAAACTTGTTTTTCTGTGACGATGGAATGCGCTTATTTTATCTCACTATTTTATTATTCAAATTAAAAGAAATTTTATTAATTGATATCGATACAGTTTAAGATTTGTTGTCTGGAAACTTCCATATCGTTCATTCAATTTTTAAAAACTAATTCTAAAGAAGCAATTTTAGAACAAAATGAAAAATTTCATAGTTTATTTGTTTATTAATTTATAATTGTATCCACAAAGTTATAATTAGAAGAATTAGAATTATGGCAGATAACTCGTCGTATAAATAGCAATGACAATACAAGAAAAACAAAATGTTTACATTCTTATCTAAACAAATGAAACAATAAAAAATTTGTTTTTCAGATCGCATAAAACGTACATAAACAACATTCGGATCGATTACTTTAATTTATAGAAAATTAATTAATAATTAGTCAAATTAAAATTATATTGTTAAAAAATAATAATAATAATAAAAGATAATGTGTGTGTGGAGCTGTATCCAACTAATTTTCAGATTAATTAATTAGTTAAAGGAAAAATGATTATAAAATGTAAATTTAAATCCATCAAATTGAAGGTATAACAAGATAAACATCGGCACATTTATCCCAAAAAAAGCACCTCAAATAAAAATGTCACCGAAATCTATATCCCTATCACAATACAATATTGCAACGTCTTAATCTAAATCTGACACAGAAATATTCAGTAGGCAACTTTTGAACTGTCATTCCATCAGATCCAGATAAATGCGTTCACAGCAGCCACCGACTTCTCAATGGTCTCTCAACTTATTGCATATAATTTATCCAAAAAACATTAATTCCATCTTTATCAACTGAAATATCCTCCTTGTTGTGCGAGAGAGATGGAAGGAATATGCGTAAATGACCCATCCAAACTTATTTACAATAATCGGATCATGTTGGTGAACTTAATGAACCCCGGTGTTTTCATCCCACGCATTCTGACTTGCAAGAACATCGGTAGTCTCAGGGTGGTTAAATTAAAGCCCACCAACAAGATAACATCTAGATCTATGAATAAACACATTATATCCGTATCATTGTTATTTTTAATATCCCAGACATGCAAAAAGCAAATAGAACGGTCATCTTCATCTTAATTACAATGCATGAAACAATCTTGTTGGGAACCCCTTCAACAGATAAAATCACCGCGTGTATTATAGGAAAGTGTTTGTATATCGTGACAGATATAAGTAGTAAAGTCAAGTGAGGTCCGTTTTTATTCTTCAAGACAGGTAAGTGAAGTGGAGGTAATAGTCCCTCCTCCCCTACCAACGAATGGTTCACTTGGTCACTGTATCATACTAACTCTTATTATCACCTGGAAATTGATTATTATGGCTCTAGATGCAATTAGATTTCTGCTTTCAATTTATAATATTGCACGGATGTTTACCGTTAGAAGGTAATGCTACCACTTTAATTGAACTATTCACGATAATTGCTTTCTATTACTTCTAATATAACCACATAAATACGCTCAACTTTACCTTAATTAATCTTTTTTATTAGAAATACTCATTTATTTTCATTTAAATTACTTTCTAGGTAAAGAAGGGGGAGAGATAAAAAAAATATAAAATAAGACAAAGTTGGCAAAATAGATTATACAAAACTTAAGCGTGGATCGGATGATACTATTTCTTCCGCTAGCTTTCAACACATATGGAAATCAAAATGGCGGACATTTTCAGTTTCTAAATATTAATATGTAAAAATTGTTTTAAAAAACTTTTTGGATTGTTTAATTTTAAAACTAAAAGAGAATCTATAAAAAAAATCAGGCCGACAAAAGTTTTGTTAACTGTACACATAAAGAAAGTATCTTTTTTTTAATAAGAATTTAAAAAATGCCATTGTTCCATTCACTACGGAAATTGTTTTAAAATAAGACAGCACACATTCCCGAAAACCGGATGAAACAAATAACCAATTCTAAATCAATATTTGTAATACTGGAGTAAAAAGGATGTTTCTAAAGTGTCAATGTTAATATTAGAATTATTTTTATTTTGTTTATTTATTTTTTAAATTGTACACCCACAGAAATTAAATTGATTACAATTTGGGATTTTGAAATGATAAAAAAAAAGAAAAACCACATGAAATATAAATAAATCAGTGATTTCCTGTGGATTATTATCAGATAATAGTTGCGACATTGACAGATGAGCTATTTCACAGTTGTGCAACTTTGATGGCAGTTTTAACGGATGACTTCATTATAAAATAACATCTATTGTTTCCGACTAGGTCATATCCGGTTATTTTTATTATTGTTCTATAAACTTTAGTTATTTGTATAGATAACGATTTAAAATTATCATCTAAGTATAAATAATCTTTCACTAAAAAGTAAACAATAGGTGATTAAAACAATTATTATATTCAGATTTTGGATGTAATAATATTTTTTTTTAGTTGAAAGGTAAATATTATACTTTTCTTGACCCCACTCTTAGTTCCTTGAACTTTACATAATCTCTCCAGACAATTACATTATCTAAAATGTTTTTTTTTTTGTAAACCTTCGCGCTTTTTAAAACCAATTTATTTGCTTTCAATCCTTGTAAATTAATGTTGTTATTACACATATAAAATACAAAAAAAATCTTTTATGAATATAATTTTCAGTTTTTTTTTCTGTCT